>DWHQ01000693.1:0-12847 GCA_018247955.1 Eurytides marcellus marcellus | reverse complement strand
GTGTGTATACAAAAGATGCCAAAGTTGAGACGTTATTGCCTTGTCAAATTTTTACTCAATAATTTCTTTTTAACTCAAATAGAAAAGCCGTGCAAGTCGAACACATGATAGAAAGCGGTTTGCTTATTTGAATTGAGCAAAACGTATCTCAACCGTTTGAACCGACTAAATAGCAATCACATTGTGGCGCTACGCTACGATCGTAACATATAAGATTATTAATCAATGTCTAGTAATTTCTGTAACTGCTTTCGCGTTTCACCCAGTGAGTGAGGCGGCCGGTTGCTCAGCCCTCTCCCTGCCAATAACAATAATTCCCAACATAGTGGCCGGCGACGCATTTGCTAGTCCTTTGAAGTTGCGAATGACCATGGGCAGCGGTGATCGCTTACTGTCAGGTGAACCGGTCGCTCGTTTGCCTTCACGTTCGAAAAAAAAAAACTTAATAAATTTCTGAAATTTAAAGAACCTTTATATTATTTATTCAACATTGTTTTTTTTTGTTAATAGAGTCGGGGACCATGTTTCATGTTGACTCTGTGGCCAGTCCTGGCTTTTGTTGCATGGGGGGCTCCCGCGGTTATGGTCATAATTTTGCTAGCAACTAAGCCCAGCATGGGGGTCTTAGTAAGCAGCTCTACGGACGCCATCCGTTTGTGCCTACTCGTTTTCAGCTTAACGGGTATGTGCTACTTGGTATTACACTGTACTTGCAGTACACTTAGAGAGCATTTAAATTTACATTTATTCATCAGCAGAGTTTGTATCTAAGTAGTATTTAAGTAAATTGAACACGAAAAATGAATAATAATTGAACCCAATAAATGGAAAACCTGGGTGGTTTTAGACTGTAATATGCCATACCAATGCCGCAAGTAAATGATGTTGATTTTTAAGAGATTGACTGCCCATAGTTGGCATTCATATGCAAAGATGTCATATAAATGTCTATTATTATTTGGGGTTAACCATTACTGATAATAACTAGTAATTATTTTTAATAATATGTATTTTATTTTTCACTTTCAGTGACTACAGGTTGCTTAATACTATACATTCGGTTCCGTAGGCGAAGTGCTCACTTTGCCGCATTATCTGAAGATTTAGCTTCCGGCTCCAGTCCACCAGATGAATCCACTAGTCTTGTTGATAATGCAGAACCAACATCTCATACACAGTCTGTTTCTAACATGGGTAAGCTTTAAATTCTATCCTAAAAAATGTTAGAATGATAGTTGATGAAAATTAATTACACATACATTGCACTATGCTACTTGTAAACTAATGTAAACTATGCATTAGTTTACAAGTTGTTTTAGGGGTCAGTTTTCGACAAGTCTTATCAATAGGCATGGAAATGATTGCTACATTTCATGCATTTTCATTTAATGAAAAGATGATTTTTTTTTTTCATATAATTTTACATCTGAAACTTCACGGGCAATGATTTTTATTTCAGAGTGGCCTAATATCACACTGTTTGCCTCTAGCAATGGAGTATGAATTACGGCTCTTACTTTAAAATTCAACAAACGGGCATGTTTCAACCTACTATTTTTTAAATATTACAAAAAAAAAACTGAGTTTATAATTCATATTTAAAACGTTTTTCTCGGTCGTACTTCGCTACTGTTTAACAATAAAATTATTGATTTGCAATTTAATCGTAGCAGTCTGTGTGATCATTTCATATGATTTTTCACATGCTATTCATGCAATCTTCCATGCCTAGTTGTCATACACTATTTGTCAAGGTGTATTAATATGTATAACAATTATAACAACTATTTCAACATTTCAATATCATTAATTGTCAAGAAATGGTTAGAGTAATTCAAAAGAAATAATAATTATCAAAAGTATATAAGTTGTTAAAAATGTATATTTTTTATTTTTTGCTCCTAAAGGAATGGAGGATCATGGTAAATTTAACACATTATTATGCTTTTGTTTTCTGTTATATTATTTTCTAACTTATATTATTTTAAAGCTGTAAAATTTTTGTGAATGCTAGTTCTACTAAAATTAAGGTAATAAATTATATACTATCAATTGATTTACTGCAAATTAATTTTTATTATAAAGTTTCTTCATTAATGTTAGAAAATTTACGGTAGCTTTATTATATTAAATTTCTTTGCTAAATTTATTAAGCCTGTATCAATAAGTAGTTCAGTTATTAAATTGCAATTCATATTGGCAAATATATCTAACCATGAAAACTATGAACTAATAATTTTGTTTTCCTAAAAAATTTATTAGTGATATTTAAGACGGCAAATGTGACACGTATTCATGCTCATTGGTAAATTAAAAAAAAAATCTTTAAATTGTATCATATATGAAAATGTTTCCATTAGTTTATTTTTTTGGTGTGGGCTTTTGAAACGTGCTAATTTTAATTAGTTTGTCTATTGCGCTACTTTCTGAACATTGGCACAGACCGTTCTGGTGGTATATAAGTATAAAAAAAGGTAGAAGTATAAGAAATTTTAGTAGTCAACTGATCATTAATGGACTAAAGATTTATACAATCTCTCTATCGTTTAGATTTGCAAAAATTATACCAAATAAATTATGTCGATTTTTTGCGTTATCGTAAATCCAACAAAATATTCTAATATAGGTTGCTATGGAACGATAACAGCGACGCCGTCTCCGAATAGGAACCACAACGGCCCTTGCTCCAACGACAACGATTGCGCAAACGGTGGGTTCGTGGATTCCTCCCGCGACTTGGAAGACATGGCTCACAACGATAAGTAAGTATTTCCCTTGTATCACTTTATTTATAGGCTTTTACTTTTAAATCTGGAGGGGCTCTTGCGAAGTCAGCCTGAGTTTTCTCAATGCGTTGCCAGGTATTCTTAGTAAAGTAACAGCCTATATGTGACACTGCTGGGCACAGGTCTCCTCTGTACAGAGGGTATACGGGCAAAGACCGCCACGCAGCCCCAGTGCGGATTGGCGGAATTCACATATCTAAGAAATATTTCTTTTTTTTGTTATCGTTTCTTAAATATGCAGGTTTTTCCCCACGATGTTTTGACCCGTTGACACGTTGACCACGTGCTCAACGTGAAGAAAGAAAAAAGCTCAAGTTGCTCGATTGTAATGAATTCATCTCGGCTCAGGTATTCTTGCCGAGTAGTAATAAGCATTACTGTGTTTCGGTTTGAAGGACAACGTTACCAGTCTAATAACAAGGCATTGGTTAGATCAACTTACGTCCCAAGGTGACGGGCGCAGCGCAGTCAATAGCCAACCAGTCTTGAGCTGGTATGGTTTATAATTGTCTTGTTGCTTACCATTGAAAATCGATATAAGTTTTCTTATCAGCAGATGACAAAAGCACCCGTAATCAAGGTTTCTTTATAATAAACATAATATTTCGACCTCTAATTTTATTTAAGTATAATAGTTGTATTATGCTCACGAAGCAGTAGGTTGCAGGTAGTTTTTAATAATAATTTATCTACTTTTTATAACTTTTTATTTTGTGATCCGCCTAGCGTCACTCATGCTTCCTAACTCTATACAATCATACTAAAGCGGTTTAAACTAATATTGCTTTCCTCCGTTAGGGAGTGCGCCTACCGGTCGTCGCAGAGAGGGCGCTGCGGTGCAGCCCCGGAATGTCAGTACCTGAGCGAGCTGGAGCGGGCAGCCAGCCAATTGGGCCTCCTCCCGCCGGAGCAGAGCCGCGGCAGAGGCGGTCAGCTCCTGCGCCACACCGTCCTCGTCATCGCCTACAATCTCGCCATGTTCATCGTAAGCTACCCTCCGTATCGCATTTGTTTTTGTTTAAACGCTGCCCTTATTTGAGATATATCTCATGTTACAAGTTCTTTTACATGCATAAATTTCACATGGACAAACATCCAAATCCCGAGCAATTATGTTTCCCGGTTGGGAATTGAACCCACGACCCGTGACGCTAAAGCCGATACGGTAGCAATGGCACCAAAAAGTCATCATGATTGATTGATAGGCTTATATGAATTTTTAAGAAGAAGCACCCCTGTAGATAAATGATGAAGCTGCCTCTGAACAATTTAACTTCCGTTGCGATGCAATTTTTAAGGAACCCTAAAAATGCATGATTGTTGCAACTGTGAATTTGTGATACGTCGGCGAATAGGCCGATGCGTCATTACACTGCATTATCGGAAGTTGTTCCACGGTACCACACATTTTAAAACTATCTTAAAGTTATCAAATTGGTTTTCACCTATGAATGGTCGCTTAAAGTCTACTTTTTAAAATGAAATCATGTGACTTTATTTAGTTAGTTCACAGATTTTCACGTCAACAAGAGTCTGTTGATTTAGTTAATAAAAAAAAAAAAAAAAAGTGGTTTAATTATTACGTTTTTGAAATCAGTTCTCTCTGAACTACTTGAATAATGGCCTTGTAATTTTTCATTCAGCTGAATGATTGAACATATGATTGAATTATGTACTTGCTACGATACGCAGCATGGCTTTACAGACAGACGTCAAGATAAAATAAAGAATTTATAATTTTATTCATCAGCATCTAAGTAAAGTAGTCAGGACCAAACACTAGTTTAATTGGTTAGCCCGCGGTCCTTAATGATGTTTGTTCATAGACATGTAGCAGTAATAGCATGTATGATGTTGTATCTTAATTTCAGGGTGTAACGTATACCACGTGGCGAGTGTTGAGAAAGGACGAAAGCGGTATATTCATCGAGATTGAATTCTTCGACATCGCTGTGAACAATGGACAGTCGTTGATTATGTTCGCCCTCTTCGGGCTAAATCCGCAGGAGATCATCGTGCCGATTGTTAGATTGTTAAAAAGCAAATGGTTATATATACTTTTCTTTATAGACATATAGATTAGTTTTTAATTTGGCGTGGAAACATTTCCATGGTTTCCTGATTTATCTTTACTGAGTTGTATAGACTATAAGCTCAAACATTATTTGAGATGAAGAAAGCATAAGACACTTGAACATAACCACATAGTGCAACTCAATATTTTAAACTACACCACAACAGGTTAGAATTCTCATTAAGATTGAATATGAATTACTTTTTCCTCTGAAATTTCTTTTCATTTCCCTGTAATGTCTAAACACATCTTCGATTAGCAACAAAATTTGCTAGTCTCGACCTTTCTAATGTTTATGGCTTCGGCCCATATTTGCTAAAAGCATGTGTCTGAAGAAAATTAATCCTTCATGGTGAATTATAACAGGTAGTGAAGTGGAAGCGGTGCTACAAAACGGTGGGAAGATCATCCAAATTTTTTTTTATTGATTAGGAGGCAAATGAGAAAGCTCACCTGTTAATAAGCGATCATCGCTACTCATGGACATTCGTAACATCAAAGAAGTTGCAATTGCGTTGCCGACTTTTAAGGTATTTGGGCCACCGGACACCTCACTCACCGGACGAAAAGTGGACATTCCACTTCACACACTTTCTATGAGTTCGTGGTACTTATCCGGTTCGAGCCTGCCCATTCAGCAGCAGTAGGAGTTGCTGCGTGGCTGTACCGTGGTAGAAATATTTGTTTTGAAATTTTTTGAGAAGAATGATAAAAGAAATACAATACATTACTTTCTTGTTGCATTATATCATTGATATTTGAAAAATTAAATAATTTAACGTTACAGGTATCGCACAGACACAGTCGTACTTCCGCCAATTGATGCACTAAGTTTCGAGACTAAACATGTATGTGATCAGTTCATTACCCACCATTTGGCCCGTTGCGAGGAAGCTATTGCAAAAGACATAAGGTATGATATTCGATTTAAGTTTCTATTCCTTTTAAACAAATGTGACGTTCTATGTGTGTATGTTTGTTCTTTCACCAAACCGAAATCAGCTGCGTGGCTCTACCACCGTGAATTTGATGTGTTTGTTTTTTTACTGAAACAATAAAATAGGAATTTACTTCAAAATTTTAATAATGAATATTTCTTTCACCTAAGCTAAGGGAGCTCAAACTTGAACTGTTAGCGATCTACCTCGATATTGTTATATATATATCGGGACGTTGCAGTATTTCATGGCCATGCCAAAAAGCACTGGCGATCGACCGTTTCAGTACCCCTGACCTATACAGTGATGATCAGAGAGTTAAGAAGTATTCATAATACCAAAGTATATAGTATTTCGCCTTTTATGATAGCTCATAAATATCAAAAAATAATACAATAAAAAACAAAATTAAAAATTTCTATACGTAACTACACAAATATATGTAATACTCATCTAAGAACCACATGTTAATCAAGAAATCTTTACAGAAATGTGTAAATGTATCTATATCGGTCATATTATTTTGAATATAAATGCGACATTTGTTTTGTCATACGAACGGATCTTTTGTGGTCGTCTTTATTTTAATTAAAATATTATTTTTTTTCTATTCAATAATTAACAGGGCTCATTTCTTGTTGAGATACTGGCTGATGATAAATATTTTGCAGCATATTTTTGAACAAATCTTGCGATTAATTTCACCAGAAAAATAATATTAAAGTAAGGTCGCTATCACAAACCTAGAAAAACATCTCGAGGCGAAATAGATTAAAAATGAAGTTTTTTTTTGCGAGAATAACAGTCATGTAGTTTCTGTGCACGAAGAAATTTAGTGAAGTCTACTTTATTTAGAAGGATTTAAAGTTCAATCATTAATTTAGGCCTAATTATTTTTTATTTTTATGATTTTATTTAAGTTGATCTTGACAATCGTACATGATGTTACATGTTTCATTTTAATTCTGCTGTATATGTATATTTTGTAAAATAATACATTTTTTATCCTATAGTGATGCATTATCTTTATTTTACAGATGGAGGATGCGTACATACCGTGGCGTATTTAGGGGTTCGAGTTTAGTCCGTTGGTTAATCGCATCTGGATTAGCTAGCGACGAGTTTGAAGCAGTCGTCTATGGACGACATCTACTCGATGGGCGACTCATTTCTCACGTCAAAAACACTTACCATTTCACTAATGGCCCCCTATTATATACGTTTAACCACTAACTGACAAATCTACGACGAGTGCTGTATTTAGAAAAACGGGTAAACTTTAACATAATGACGAAGCAATGATCATGAAATTGTACTTATTGGGCACAGTTACCGGCACAAAATTATGAAATATATTTTTACATTGCGTTTATGTCGTATAAAAAAAACTAAACCATAAAAAAAAAAAAACGAAAAAAAAAATCTTAGTCTAATTAGGAATTTTTCGCAACACAATTTTTTTGTGTGAGATAACGATCTCAGCTTGCACTCTATTATGATTTGATGGTATTCAAGTTCATTAGTGCGTAATGCTCTCTAGTGATTGAAATATAATGTGTAGTATGATTGTTATAGTTTAAGTATAATGATGTCAGAAATGGTATTTTTTTTATAGAAAAGGTTGACAATGAAATAAATTTTTATTTATGTTTATCGTAGCAAAAGCTATAAAATTTTATCACAATGCCATTACTTCCCGACAAATCATTATGTTACATGTAACATATATACGTAATAGTCACGGAAACATTTATAGGAACGCAAAAAAGTTAGTACTTTAAGGTTTTACCTAACATAATAAAAATTGAATTTTTTACTTAATATTTTTTTTTATAATGGGTCCGATCTGGGATTACATTTAAATGAAACTTTGTAGCATTAGGTTTAATACTTATAGAACCAATACAAATTTGTTTTCTACAATGTGTAGAAACATATGTCTTATCTTGACTGACGTTGATGCTTTTAGCCTATGCGGCTCTATAAAGCTTCAACGGATCACCCGAATGAATCGTACTTGCGTTTAAGTAAAAATATATACCCCTATACTGATACTGACCCTCCGCCACAATACTCTCCCAATAGTGTTATTCTGAGCGTAAATTTCTCCGTGTCGTCTCCATACTTTGACCCTTCCATCATCTGACCTAAGACAGAACCTAGACTTATCACTAAACAGCACTTTTCCTCAAACGGCATCATTGGTGCGAACAAGCAAAGTAAGACCGAGCTAGTAGACTATTAGAGATTATTAAAAGATAGCAAAAAAAAATCGAGTGTAATATTAAAATTATTATTTTTTTAATTTACAAAATACTGATGTAGATTGTCAGTAAGAAAAAAGGAAATATTTTGTTATTCTACCTTTTTTTTTTTGGGTTCTTTCAAATAAGTCCCTAATTGTAATAAAACAAAGAAATAAACAATATTCTTCAGTTTTCTTATGCTAAACTATTATTGTCACTAGAGGGCTTCATACCTAATATATTTACTACTGTGTAATTCTAGTCATGCTGTAAAGCAGCCATTTGTCTTTCTTTCATCTGAGAATAACAAATTATAAAAGAAATTTTAAGTTGTATTTTTATGTATTTAAATAATATCACAAATATACATTTTTCCATATCATCCAAGAGGTTTTCGTTACTATGTTGTGACATTAAAGTTGTATTGCACATTAAGTAGGTGCAGTAGTGCTAGTATAATTTTAGTTGTCAAAATATGAAAGGAATTGTTATCGTTTGTTTATCAATGTTTTTTATTATACAAGAAATTATTATTCCACCATTCCATTGGAACTATAGTAACATACATATTACTATAGTTCCAAACCTGATAGTATAAAAAGTTATTGTTAAAAAATAATCTCTTAGTAGTTTGAAGGATTACTAAAAAAAGATAAACGTATTTTGTTACAGAAGAATAATCCTGTTAAATTAATACTTTTGTTTTAGTAATTTCTACATTTGATATATATCGAAAATGAGTTTAAGACTAAACCTAGTACAATATTTTTGTGGTGCTTTTAATTTAATTCTGTTATGTTTATTCTTCAATAGCGACAGAGCTGGCATTAAATGTTAATTATTTTTATTATTTCTTATCTCGATTCTTACAAATATTGTAAAATAAATCATAAAATGAAATCACTGATAATTTTAATGGTGCCAATACTTGCCTGTAAATCTTTTGTTAAATGTTGTTATCATTGTGATATATCTGGCTGTTTTAGGCATGCTTTTTAGTACGTAAGTAATTAAAAAATGTTATAAACTATACACATTTGTCTATAAAAATTTAGTAGTGGCTTATTCAATATTATATATTTTCTGAAAAAATATGTAGTAATGGAAACAATATATTGAAGCAAAATTGATGGTCTTTTCATTTTATTACAGAAAGCCGAAAGGTCGTATCTCGTAAATCTCCAATATCAATGAAATACTAATATTTGAATATACCAATTAACCATGGTAAGATTTAAAAAGAAAGATTATATATGTAAACAAAAAAATAAGTTCCATATTTCACCTTTCTATCGTTAAAAATTTATGCTTTATGAATTTTTGAAATCGTTTTTTGGCTGCAATGAAACTGCAACATGTGTAGCGAAGATAATACGGTTTTCAAATATGAAGTTGTTTTTGTGAATGATTTCATTTTATTTAAATCAGCTCAAACAATTGTGTTAGATATTAAGATGACATAATTAAAATATTTCTAATTCTTTTATTTAGACATAAAAATGTTATGTTAAAACTCGGGAAGTGATAATAAATAATTCAAAATATATAATTAATGTAAAGAAAAAATACTTCATTACTAAATAACTCTGATTTATTCATCATTTTCCTGTTCACCATCTTCATCAACTTCATCTTCTTGTTCTTGTGATTCCCACCATGATAGCAGACCTAAACCTGGTTCATTTATACCCCCTATAAGTCTGTATGGGGCAATAGCTTTAGCTGGACATTCAGTTCCTGGGGGACCAGTTGGCAAACTTTCTTCAAATGCCTCACTTGTCACTCTAAACCTTATAGATTCTCCTAAAACAATCTTGAAATATATTTTCAACTCTTCAAGATAATTTTTATGATTAAAAACTACTGTTACAAAGCAAGCTATGCCTTGTATAATTACTTTCCTTTAATTTGTATAATTTTGAATTAGTAATAAAAACATTTTCAACTAGGTTTTTACTGTCATTCTTGTAACAATTTTGCTCCTTAGTATAATTCAGTATATTTTATTGCCTAATGCCTTTTAATTAAAAAAAAATAAGGAATTGCCTGATAAACATTTTCTAAATTTCTGTAATTAATAGATAAAAATATTAAAAAGATATTGATACTAAAAGATTAGAAGCATCTTCAAACAAAAATGGAGTCCTTAGCTAGTAATAAATATGAAAAGGAAAGTTCTATACCTGAATCCATGAATAAATCATGTTTTTCACCATCTCCTTTTGGATATTCCCATACCCATGCCTGGTCTGTCTCATCAAATCTTGATGGATGTTGTAAAGCATTTACAGGTATCAAAATATCATCAAAGAATCCTATTGTCACTGTAAGTTGAAAAATGAGCATATTATATTTTTTTATTTATCTATAGTAGGAGTTAATTAAGGACATGCTGATGTTAAAATATTTATAAACATTAATATAGTACCCAGATTCACAAGAAAAAAAAAAAACAAAAAATAGATATCAAAACTTTAAACCTTGTTTTCGTTGTTTTTGTTGTATTGATCAAAAACTCCAAATAATTAATGCCAAAGATATTCATACTTACCATGTACCCCCTCTCTACTACAACTTCTTATTTTACCAATAAGAATTTCCTCCACAATAGGTCGAAAAACAATATAGCGAAACTTTACTTCCGTATGCGATGATCCATCTCCAGGAAATATATATGAATGTCCTATGTGTGTTATATCAAAGAGTGCTATACATAAACCAACATTTAAAACAACCTGAAATAATATTTAACTGTAATAGGTTTTAGTCTTAACAATAGCTTTTCTTATAAAAAGCTTATACAGAAACTTTGATTTAATTATGTTTATTTAATTTCAATTAAATTACATCAACTTTTATTTCCAAATTGGCTTAATTTCACTTATTATTTTTAATATCTATTGTAAATACAAGAGGCTTGAAACATTTAAATATTTTTAACAAAAATATATTATGTAAAAGCAAAAAGGCTAGTTTTCAAGATTACTCTGTTATGTTGCTAATTAAATCTCTATGAACCCTACCACTTGTTTATGTTTAAATGAACAAAGCTAAAAGCAAGTAAGCTGATTATGAAATGTTAGTCATACAATTTATAGACACTCAGAATACATGTGAGATTGCAGTTTCATTTGGCAAAATGCAAGTACAGTTTTTACTAAGATAATCTTTTGAGAGAGCCTCACACTTTGGACTAAGAGGATGCAGTGCATTTGTGAAAGATTATAGTTGCTTCTATGTTTATGTTTATAAAAAAATAAATTTATGGGAATCACATAACAAAAGTGGTCATTTTTATTTCTCTAAAATAATATTGAAAAGAAAAACAAAAACAAAACCTCTTTTTCACGAGTTACTTAACACAGGTTTATCATTTAAATAAAGAGTCATTTTATTTTAGATTAGCGTTGCTTACTTTGTAAATAACCTTCAATTTCCATTTCTATATATTATACTTCAAATTTTATTTGCAATATTTTTTTTTAGTTTAGCATTTGTCTTCACTTACTTTTTACAAATAAATGCATAAAAATACCTTTTATGTAACTATTTTAATTTTTAAAGGTTAGTCTCAGTTTTGTACCTTGTTAGCAAGTTTTCTATTAAGTAGTGTTGTAATGGATTCAGCTAAACTTTGATGGAAATGTTCTGGTGTAACTCGAATAACGTCTTTCATTTCCGATAAAACGAACATTATTAATTATTTTCATTTCAAAAAAAATCTTCAATATCAAAATATTGTATTTCCCGGCTCATACCATGTCATTGCAAATTAAACATTATCACTTGCCACAGAGTATGCTTTACAGAATTGGTTTAAATTTTTGCAATTACATTAGAAACATATGAAAAATACTACTTAAGTATTAGTATACTAGCTTCGAAATAGTCAAGTGATCGCAAAAGGCACTTGACTTGATCTTTATCATTAAATTAAAAAATTGAAGAGCTTGTGAAGTGGGATTGCTTGTAGCGGTATTTCCGGGCCGATATGACATAGGAATCTTCGATAAGAGAGTTTATTCTCGCCTTAAAGGCCAGCAACGCATTTGTTAGTCCACTAACTTAAATGTCTATGCGCGGCGGTGATCGCTTACCACCCCTGAATTGCCTGCTCTTTTCCCTTTTTTATTATCTAATGAAAGCCAACCCAATAATATCGATACGTAATTGTTTCTGACTTCTATAAACTGAAGTATATATAACCTTAACGTGAATTGTCTGCTCTTTTGTCTTCTATTATGTAATGAAAGTCAATGGATCTTATATCTATACGTAATTGCTTCTTACTCCTAGAAACTGAAATATATTTTACCTTTACGTTATATCTAAAAGGTGTAAGATTTTGCTGAATATTTAAATGTTACCTACGCTCATATGTCAAAGAGTATTTATTCATGTACAACCGTTACATAAAAGGTCGTATTTGATATATCTGCGAACATTGAATAGTAGTCACAGTGGTCAAAGTATTATTTTATATATATTTTCCTTTTTTGAAGTAAAAAAAATAGTAATTTGCAAAGACAGAAAAGTATGAGTCGTGATTATAGGAACTGATTTAGTATCCGCAGGCTTGCGCCTGCCAGATTTTGACGAGCAATGTCACTGACCAGAGTAATGTTTATTTTATGACGACAGGGATAAGACGAGTCGTATTGTGAATTGAAAAAATATGTCAGACATGTTGTTTCGGATAAATTGTTGGCCTTGTATGATAATGTTTTTACAAATTAATTATTATGATTACTATGATTATACGATATGCAGTAGCGGTAAGCATGAGGCATACCATTACTGCGA
>DWHQ01000692.1:0-12851 GCA_018247955.1 Eurytides marcellus marcellus | reverse complement strand
AACTAAATATTATCTATCTGACGTTGATGCTTTAGCCTATGCGGCTCTATAAAGCTTCATCGGATCGCTGAATCCGTGGAAATGCTAGTTTCCATGAATTGGCTAATTAATCCGGACACTGCGCCGTTCTATTTATCTATATACAACTGATGGGATGTCAAAATTCGGTCCCGGCTTTTTGTCGACGCCATCTAGCAGTGGCTTGGAGGAGTCGTTATTAAGAGGTCGGTTTAATGTCACCGCCTTTGCGCCTAATCTCTCTTCAGCCGTGTCGATTATGAGAGTAAAGGAAAAGTGAGTACACCTGTCTGCGTAAATACTTGTGCACTATAATATATCCTGTGCACTTGGCTAATCTCTTGTTGATTGGTTGCCGTGACCAGAATCAATTGAGAGGATATTATTATTATACAACTGAGTGGACATTGGTTCCACTCAATAGTATAATAATAATACCATGCAGTACTGGCTTTACTCAATACTGAAGTACCACCCCAAACTAAGTCTTACTACAAAAAAAAACTCAAACCCAATCGACCCAACAGCTGTAAAATCTACTAAATACTGTTTTAATAAATAATTTGAGAATATTTGTGCAATAAAGTTATTTTGCACAAATTTTGAAGTCATTCATATTATTCAATTTCATTTTATCTTAGTGGAAAAATAAAAGTAATGCTTTTTTAAAGTGTCAAAATTAAAAGCACATACAAATTTTATATTCAAAAATTTCTAATAATCATTTTGTAATGTTTGTTTTCAACAGTTTTACTTCAAATTTGATACGAAAAGTTGAAGGAAAAAATACAAATAAACTATTGACTCATATTACTAGTTCATTATTTTCACAATTAATAATTTTTCAATAAGCAGAAAACAATGCTCATATCAGTGTATTGCATTACTCTGTGAGCATTCTATAGTGTCAATTCATATAGTGGAGTATTACAGTAATTGATATTTAAAAATATTAAAATATGTTTTTCTTTTTATGAAGACAGTCAGACATTTTTTGGTACGAGAAAATTATGTTCATGTATTGTATAAGAAAAAAATACAGTTTAAAAAAAAACAATACCTAGACAATAGCCTTAGATGAGTAATTATGGGCTCAGCATAGAGAAATATAATTATATAATTAATGATGATTTTGGCATGACCACAAAAACAAAACTGGTAATCATATATAAATCATATATAAATTATATATAAAATATTCCTTCAGTTGGATTAACTGAAGGAATATTTTGCGAGATAAAGTGCTTAGTAGACCCATACCATAAATCTTCAGTCTTGTAAAATACAACAATCATAGTCTCCAAAAGGTCAGTGATAAGCTCCTAAAATAATAATTTTCGAATTCTCCACTTTTTCGAGGTTCAATATTTTCCTTTTATTATTATAGTTTAACAATTATAGTTTTAACTTTTTTTGAATTACCTTATTTGGTACTAAAAAGGTGATGATTTCACTATTAACTTTTGACAAGTAAAAAACAGACCTATTCATAAGAAAGCTTACTAAATATTTACATCTACACAAATTTTTTTTTTTTTTTCAAAATGTTTTTTTTAATCTTTCAAAGCCACTGACTTGACACAATTAGTTAATTGGCAAATATGTTACCTTGGAATGCAATCAGCATTTATTTTAAGTAGTGCAAGTATTTTAGTTAGCTAGGGCAAGCATTTTAATAAGCCACAGATATGTTGTTTTTATCAGATATATATATGTCTAAAATGAGATTATAATGTAGTTTTTCAAGATCCTCTGCAATATAAGATTGTTAATATACAGGGAGGTAAAAATCCAAACAAAACTTGTTAGAAGTTATAATAAAGAAATTGGTATCTTCACATGCTAACACAAAACATTAAAAATTGCACACATTAGGAAATGGCATTGCGCTTTAAGAATAAATAACCTAACAAAAATAACCCTTCAAATTTAAAAAATACATAAGATTATATCGAATTAAATAAATTAAGTTCAAACAGCTATAATGTTAGTATACAAAGGTACTGAATAATAATTTATCGTTCATGCTGGAGACAAAGTTTAACAAATGATGATAGTGCAGCGTCAGTACAGAAAGTATTGACCTTAATGAAGATGCTTCCAACTTTTCTGAAGTTTCTTGTCAATCGTTATGTCGTATCGGAGAAAAACACAATGAACAAAATACCTTGTGTGGCAGCAGCGGCCTGGTATGCAGTGTCGTAGCCTGTGGCAGCGGCTCTTTGGGTCCCGTAGGTCGCGGCGGTCGCCGCCGGCGCTACGGCATACCCTGTTTGGCCGCCATAAGCTGCCGACGCCGTCGCCGCGCTAAAATCACCAAACACGCCACTGAGCACGAAAAACCACGGTTTTCTTCACAATATCCACGATCAATACACACAAGGCGCCATTTTGATTAGAAACACGAAGCACAAGGCTGCGTATATAATACACGTTTGTCGACGCACCACGAATCAATATTTTACGTGAATGAATCGGCATTTCACTTACCCGTATTGGGTTCCTCCGTGAGTGAACCCAAAATAATTATTTGCTGCCATCATTTACCAACTTTCCTTGTTGAAACAATATGAACGCTTCAAGACGGAAAAGGTGAAATAAAAAGACCGGCGTTTTGTCTTTGATGAATGAAAATGGCGGCTATTATATTCATAGACAAAAGGACGAGTATTCGGTTTGAGAGGGACAAAAAGAAAATTATCGGTTTATGACGATCAATTCTCATATTTATTCTTCTTTCAGTCTTTTTAACCGAGTTCAAAAAAAAATATTTTCAATTATTCATAAACATCCTACACAATATTTCAACACTTATTAAAATATAAAAATATGTATAATAATAACAAATTAACAAAAAATACATATTACACGCTGCTTTCTAAAAAATTCAAAAACTTATAATTTTTCATTGCCATGTTGCGGTAGAGCCCTTAACTACTTGTTAGAAATCTTTTTTAGTATTCCCCTTAGTTTGCCAGGTCACAGTATTGCCAATTAGTCTTTCGCTACACAGTAAAGTACAAGCATTATTGTGTCGATTGCAGTTCAGAGCCAAATAGTTTTGAATTCGAGTACTTCAAAATAGTGTATAAATAACATAATGTATGTGATTATGGACAAGCGTGTCATTTACCATAAGGCATATGACTTGCTCATTTTATCTTTCAATGTGCAATTTATGGGTCACAACATCACTGTCGTCAAGTGTTACAAATAGAATTGTTGTTTTTTTAAAACATCGCTCTTCAAATCTGAATAAACCGTCAGTGTTGAAGCTTTGTCGTATACTATTATACTTTGGCTTTAGAATCACTAGCATTGGCGTGGTACTTCCGTAGGCGGTATTTTGTATCTTGACTTGGTCAAAGGCGAAGTTTAAATAACGAGGAGTTTATATCTGGGATATAATTACAAGCGTTTACCACCAGCAGTTGCGAAGATTTTAAACTCATTCAAAAAACATTTTCGGAAGTTCTCTAGTGTTGATGTATTGTTGGCAGTCTGATTACACTATGTTGTACAATGATATCCCCGTCAGAGTTACATGCACCGGTTGCAAAGCAGATAAAACTATTTTTGAATCTGTAGTTTATACAAAGAAGATGTATGTGCGATAGAAGTACAAAGATATAATAGGTCAAGCATAACAAGCCTTGTCCATGAGAAATTTATCTCTTAAGAACATTTTACTTTTTGGATTTCTAAGAAAAAATCTTATCGGTCAGAAACCTGTAAACATTTAGTATGTAGTCCATAAATATTTTTGCTTTTGGCGAGCGTGAGGGATAGAGGCTCTTTTTGTAGTGTGTTTAGTGTATTTACACTCTTTTCCGGATAAACGTATATTCAACATATGCAAAACCTTTCGCCGGGGCAATTGGCAGTACGTTGAAGACAGAGTTCTGCAAAGATTGACTACTATATAACAAGTAGCACAGAACCGGAAAATCCTTTATCGTTACGAAAGAACGTCAGGATATAATGTTTTATAAGAGAAAAATTCCGCTGCAACCTCAGTTGACACGAGATGGTCAATGCTACTTAAAAGGAGTTCACGACGTGATCCAAGGCCCTCTGGGATCAAAGGAGGATCAAACCAAAGCTGATGACCCGTTTGGCGCAGTTGCTAAGCCATTGACTTCGGCGTCGTAGTTCATGGGTTCGATTTCCACCCGGGGCATACATATGTACGAACTAGAGATGATTGTTCCGGATCTAGGCGTTTGTTCGTGTGAAATTTCTTTATGTAAAAAGTCCTTATAACATAAGATATTTCTATCTCACAAGGGCAGCTGTTTTTTTTTTTTCAACATAACCTGATTACCGAACATTCACTCGATTGTTTCCTAGGTGAAATTTTGATTGCAAAAGATCGAACGTTTAGTCTCTCGATTAAATAACTTACAATCGTTATGGTTGCTTCCTCAAGTTACATATATCGCCTGCGATGTAGGCCAAAATGGATCTTGTTTCCTTGGGTCCTTGAATCACATAATGCACTCTCCTTAAAGCTTTTGTAGTCTCGGCAATGCAGGTACAGCTCACTGCGACTCTATTTTAAGCCAAAATTCCTTTATGGCGCAAAAATAAAAAGTATCGAGCGCGTAACATGTTCTATTGCTTGAAAGGTTTTAATACAAGTGGCGCAGAATGGGACAAAAAGCATTTAACCAGCGCCGAAGTGATTATACACACAGTACAGTAAACTTCTTGACGCACTGTGTTAAAACTGGCCATTAGCTCAAATGTCGGGCGAAAAAAAAACTAGTACGAAGTACTAATAGTCTATGGCTATTAGGAAAAGATAGTAAAAAAAAACTTCCCATTGGCAGTTTGTAGATTTATATATTATGTATGTTTCTTACAATAATTTTTCGATAATACAATAACTGATATATTAGTGTTCAAAAAAATAAAACGGATACGAAACTATAAATTAATAACATAGTATAGTAGTAAATAACAAATAAATTACATTTTCCATAGTTGTCTTTTTTCACTTCATACAAGAAAAAGGTTCATGTTTTGCATTTCATTTTTCCGAACACCATTATGTTTTAATTATAAATTTGATAATTTTAACAAAATATATTGAAGGTTTATTGAACAGTCCGGTTAAACAATGAATTTATATTTTGCAAGACAAACTGCTTCGAATTTCCCAAACCAGACCAACTTTGGCAGTGACACATTATAATAACTTTAGAACGAACAACAAACATTTTCATCTTTGTAATCTGCAACATTTCTTGATAGATATTATAAAAATAGCAGCCCACAGTTGATTTTTAAAAATGAAAATAGCATATTACAGCGAGGCCAGATAAAGAGCACATCTGTTAAAATGTTTACTGCTTAAGGCGTCATGGAACTATTAAACAGTGATATGCGACAAGTATTTATTTCCAAGAGGCTATTTATCATTTTTAATGTTTCAACGATTACCGCCACCCCATCACTCAACATGTTGGGCAGATCAAAAAGATCAAAATGTCACCCAGTATTGGTCAAAGACACATTTTGTTTCCGACAGACGAGCAGGAATGTTATTTCACTCTTACAATGAATCTGCAAAGTTAACAAGCGAGTGCGAAGACAAGCCTCGGGTGTGCTTTGAATTTTGTTTAAATGTGATTATATGATAAATAACATGCAGTACAATTATTATTGCATCTTCTCACCAGAGATGCACATTTTACACTTGTCACGCTAGTGAATGAAGTATCAAACTTCATAATTTTGACAACTAAAGATCACTTGGTCAGTCTCCCTCTAAACGAAAACATTAACATGCGTATATTTAACTTTGACAAAAATCAAAGTGTATTGCTTTTTTTCAGACTTTTTATAATTTTTTTTTTTGGATTTTTATATTTTTTTAAAGTTTTTTTTGGTCTTTTCGCTAAGCATTTATATTTTTATTGTAATTTTTTTTGGCATATGAACAGTTTTCGAGTCATATTACTCTCTAAACAATGTTCTTATAGATTATTCATAATCAATTGTACTTTTTGTGTGGGGCAGTGTGCCTCTATGTAAAATCTTTATAAAACTTATTAACAACATATAATAACGCTAGGCAACAAATAATAATGCAAAGGTAAAAAGGAAAGTTTGTATGGGGTACTTTTAAAGTGGAAGATTATTAGTATGCCTTTGAATACCAGTTAATAACATTGTTAATTTAGACAACGATACTCTATGCCAAATATAGGCTTCCTTTTGCATTAGCACAAGTCATAATATAACAGAATCTACTCTAAAGTCAAAAATATCAACAATGCTGCAACTTTTGATATTTAAAATTCTTTCTCTCACATTAGATGATGGGCCCAAACATAAGCCTGTTTTAAGCCGTTACATTAATTACATATAAATATGTTAATAAATTTTGGTATGCTTTTTACATAAAAAATATATTAGCACCATATTAAAGTTTATTTCTGTAAAATGTTGGGGAAGCACCTAGCAAAAACTTTGCGGTTTAAGAAATTTTCCCCCATCTTGGTGTGGGTGCAGTTTATGGCACATTAAGGCACAAACCTTTAGTTATATTTATAACATCAAGGCGAAAAAGCTAAATGCTCAGTTCTCTAGGTTTGTGAGCCAGAAAATTTCAAAATTATTGCTTAATATCAATTCAGCGGCAAATATTATTTTAATTTTTAAATACATTGTAACCATTAAGGCCGTTTAACAACAAATAACAATCACTTCGCAACATCTCACCCCAACAATACCTTCTAATTTTCTAATACCCTTGCACTGCCAAGCTTTCTTTCTTACACCTCCGAGCCATACCATGTATATATATATTTTAACTTTTTTTCGTCATTTTCAACGGATCACAAAAATACTATTTACATAAAATGTTACAATATACCCCTAATACACACTTCTATTTCTTTCTCTCTCCCACTCTCCGTTCTTACTATTTACAAGTTTAAATAGCTTACAAATAAACAATATAAATATTAAAACAAAATAGGACGCATATATGGCAGCACCGCTTCACAATTCCGATAAATATATTTTAAGTTAACCATTAAGTCACTGGAAACTGCGCTTCTGGGCCAATACATTTTTTTCTTTTTTCATTTTACCATCTTAAATAAATGTACATTTTGAATAACCTGCCTACAGACGACCCCAAATCGATTTGATTGCTGTTCGCTTTATGCCTCTGTGCATTAAACTATTATAAAAACAAAACTTTTAAAACTATATAAAATAATTTCATAAAATTATGATTAAAATTTGTTTTTATTCCATATTTATTGCATTCAACATGGTCAACCAGATGATATATATTTAATGCTAACCAATTATTGATTCTAAAATATAAAAACTAATCAGAATGCATAATAAAAGTATTTAAGGCCCTTTGTTAGGTATTAATCTGAGAGATGTCGACTTTTCAAAATAAATAATTGTTTTTTAAAAGGATCAAAACATCACATCAGAATTTGGGATCATCTGAAGCAAAAGCATTTAGATAGATCTAGACACTGTCTTCATTGTGATCATGAATAAAATAAAAATATGAAGTTTCCGGAAGAAACCATTATTATTGACAATTTGCTAAACATCAATCTCGACCCGGATTCCTGCAAGCGCTAGCTTGTCTCGGCCATCTTTTACCATTAAATGCTCAAGTCATACCAGTCTTATTAGTACTAGTTATATGGATATACCTAAACACATGACACTATGGGATTCAAACATATAATTTTCATAGTGGCATTTGCTTTATGTACACAATACAAAATATCTAAACTCTAACCTGATCTCTTTCCATCAGTGGCTGGATTAGTGGAGACATAGGCATCATATTCAACGATAACGACTAAACGTCCAGCTGCGGCAGACTAGCAATTTCTTTGACTAGGCGTCCTAGAAACGCAACATAGCTAGATCCCCTCTCAAAGTGGCACCGATAGAATTCAATCTACCGTCGAGGTGAATGTACAGAGATTTTGTTGAAATCCGACAGGAGATGTAACCATATTGTGTACGCTTGGACAGACAGGTGCGACATCAGAGACCCAGTTGGAGGGAGCCTCTCAGAGCCGTGTCATCCGAGGGACGTGTGCAACGCTTAAGCTAGGGACATATTTACATAGAGCTCCGTCCGCCTCCGACTGCGGAGGGGGCACCGTTGGCAACGGTCCAACGTCAGGGTCAATGTTTGCTTGTGTGCTTGACGTGACGTTGCGGTGGTGACGTCATCATCGGTCGGGCGCGGGCCAGGCGTCGGCGAGCCGCAGGCCGACTGCGAGGCGCTCGTAGCTCTCCTTGAACGTGTTCACGATCTTCTCGAACGTCTCCGGGTCGTACACGGAGCGGGCAGTGTTCGACAGGTCGAACGGCTCTGCACAACACACGAATCAACGATAAATCGGCGTTAATCTCTTATCTCTTTAAAAAAACGCTACCCTCATTGTAAGATCTTTGCCTCCACTCCTCCCTACCCCTTTCGTTCCCCCTCCCTCCTCCTCTCGTTACCCCTCTCCTCTTCCTTCGCTCTCGCTTCTCCCTTCCTCTTTCAAAAATTCCCCCCTTATAGGCTGGCAACACATTTGCAAGTTATGTAATGTTGTTCATGGGCGGCGGTGATCGCTTACAATCAGGTGAGCCGTTTGCTCGTTTGTCAGCCTACTCCATAAAAAAAAAAACAATACAGAGGCATCTTTATATACATGGTTCACAATTTTTTTTGCCTTTAGTGAAATAAATATACCTAATACACTATGTCAGTTAGCCAGACAATCATTTAAACCATCATAATTGCATAGATTAAAGAAACCTCATTTTATATAAAGCCAACTATATACATTATCTTATCTTGACTGATGTTGATGCTTTCAGCCTATGCGGCTCTATAAAGCTTAATCAGATTGCAATATACATTACAAAATCAGTGTATCGCATTTTTAACACCCCTTGTCAGTAAGAAAGCTAACAATTATTATTTCCAAATAAACTGTAACAACAATTGCATTTATATTGCTATATTTAATTTTACCGTTGTCCTACATGGACTATCAATTGTCAATTCATCAATTTCAAGTGAAGTTCTTACCATGTTTTTCATTTTGTAGCAATCCAACATTGGATAAAATCCATATAGGTGTTGCAATAAATAATTAAATTATCTTTATATTTCTATATTGTCCCTATATTCAGTAACACCAGCAACATTGTCCTTCAAATAGGAATACAGTAAATACATTACAAAATATATCCGCAAAAACCAACTGCCCCGAAAGGTATGCATAATCAACAAATGAATTTAATTATATCTGGTACAGATATAGTACATGATACGATGCTAGCAATCATGAACAAAATTATTCACCAGACATACACCCATCGACACAGTTTCATTATTGATTCCAACTATGTAAACAGATTCAAAATAAAAATGTGTCATTTACCACGTTTTTGCTTTCCCGCATCTATGTATTTATAGAGTTTGGGAACTCACCCTCCACGCAGAGCAGCTTCCACTGTTGGGCGTGGGGCTGGGGATCGCGGGCGCGGCACTCCGACAGCGGCACCCGTCTCGCCGCACGGACCGAAATAGCACTGTGCTCGTAACTGCACTCATAAATTAATAATTATTAAATCATTCACAGGAAATGATATGAAATTTCATTATTCTTAACACATTGCTGACCGGCAACTTTTCTGAAAATTTACCTTATGAGCCCGGCTATTGATATAAAAAACAATATACATAAACTTTAATAAATTTTATTTATTATTCAACTCTTAATATTTCATTTAAGTATGACAAAAAAGTATAACAAGTATAACAAAACTTGTTCAGTCTAAGCGAGACAACTCAAGGTGTGCAGACCAAATAATAACACTACAAGATTTCCAACAGTGCGCCGTGAAAACAATAAATATGCGGAAAATAGCCTATCACGAGTTTACTCGTGGTAACACTTGGCCACGAAAACATGAGCTCATGACCAGTCAGCAATGTGTTAATGATATTAACCTATTCGGGTAAAATTAGAAGTAAAGTTTCTCAGAAGTTTTTTATGCCATACTATGCAATGAAGAGCTTTCCTTGTCCTCTACTCAAGTTATTTTTGAATATGATAGGCAATAAACTTGTGGGTGTCCTTCGTGTAATGACAACCCGGCTAGGTTGCATGCCAAAAAGTGTGAATGCATTCCTTCAATACAGAAGAATAAAAGCTCTTGTTAGAGATGTTGTGCTGGGCTAATACTTGCTGGCAGTGTACCAGAATGTTTAATAATAAATATCATAGGACATCTTACACATTGCCATCTGATCCCAAACTAGGCAAAGCCTAGTTAGTGGAAATTTTTATCCAATTTGTGGAAATTATCCAATTTGTGGAATTTATCGAACACATTGAAACAATCCATTTTGTGGAAACTAGCGAATTCGGTGATCCAATGAAGCTTTAGGCTAAAAGCATCAACGTCAGTCAAGATAAGATAGAAGAAGAGAGTAGCCAGACAACTGGTATAGTTACTAATACATTTTAAATGCATACTTATATAGATAATTAACACCCAAACACAAAACAAATACCTCTGCTCATCGCACAAATATTTTGTCCTGGGTGGGAAACGAACCCACGGTCTTTGTCTGTGCAGTCAGCAGCACTAACCACTATACCAACATAAAGTGATAGATTGCCACCTATGGAATCAAAACCAGCAACGTGTGAAATTTGTCAAAAATTGGGCCTTGAAATCTGCCCATTGAAGAAGTTTAAAATAACATAACATATATTATTCAATCTGTACCAAACACTGCAATAAAGCGTTAACATTAAACTTGAAAAATTACCTTTAAGATCAAATACTACTAACGCAATCTATGTTTGTAAAACTGATCACCTGACTGTTAACCCAAATACAGATTGCCGGTTTTGATTTTATACGTCTGATATATAACATTTTGATGACCGTCTGGCGCAGTTGCTAAGCTATTGGCCTCGGCGTCGCAGGTCGTGGGTTCGATTCCCACCCGGGACAAATATTTGTACGAAATACAGATAACTGTTCCGGATCTGGTCGTTTGTATGTGTGTAATACGCCCTTGTAACACAAGATATTCTCTACACTATTTTGCGAGGCTGGGAGAAAATTATCTTTGTATGCTTGTTGACATTGTTAAGAAAACTGTACATCACGAGATAAAAACATAGTAACATTACTTAATCATAAGGTATGTGGTTGATAAGATTTATGTTCGGAGAGAAAATATATGTTTAAACAGTTCCTCTATTTATTATAACTCACACTCCTACGTGGTATGTGGATGGAGTATGTGGAGGGTATGAGTGTGAGTGAATAGTAAGGTATGGATTCCTGCATCTGATATCACAGAAACAACTGCTATCTACTAGAGCTTTGAAATTAACGCTATTATGCCATGTAAGAACTGAGGCGGCATCTGTTTTTGTGGCTACCTCACGCCAATATAATGGTCATCCTGCACAGATGACAGGCGATACCAGGAAATGTTGCCTAGTCTTTATAAGGAAGAAAGCCTGCGTTATATTAACGCCGAGTTAGTATAGAGATAACATCGGTCTGGATAGTTATTGCGGATAAGGTTTCAAGTCTGTATGCTACTCTCATACTACATAAGCCGTTATCTGATTACTCGCGTTGCAGTTTATTAACAATGACGTTCAGCGTAAAATACATTTTTAATGTCTACCGTTTCTTGGTACTTATCAACAGATTGAAATTAAACATATTTCAACAACATTAATACGAGACGTCCTTAAGTTTTTGTGACTAAAATGATCATGTCTTCCCGCTGACATCGGCCGCGGCCAATCTACAAGAGATCAGCAAACTGTGCGGGATATATTATAGAGTACAGGGGTTTGCGCAGACACAGCTGAATTCATTCTTCCATGTGGTTACTTTCATAGTCCTATGGGACGGATATCTGACACGACCGGTAAGAGATTAGGCGCTGAGGGGGTGACATTAAATCGACGGTGACATTGAATCGACGGAGGAGTCGTAAACGACTCCTCCAAACCACTGCTAGATGGCGTCGACAAGTAGACGGGACATTCGACGCATGGGTCGGATTTTCGGGCATTCGAGTTATCAGCCCGTAATTCCTTCTCTCATTGTTCTCTACGGTATTCGAACCTACAAACCTATATGTCACTGTCACTGCCTCCGTGGCCTATATCTCTAGGCCACGGAGGCAGTGATACACATACAGATACCATTACGACTTCTACAATTTTATTAGTCTACTGTCAGGCAACGGGGAGCATCAAAGTGTGGCATAGGTAATGTTATGGAGAGTACATTTTGTTCAGTAAGGAAAAAAGATTGTGTGACGATATTTTTTAGGATATAAACAAGACAAGCTTGTCGTGCGCTGCGCTCGTCACTCAGAGATATGTCTAAAATAGTCTGTTTCTATGTCCAGTTATTAGGTTGGCAACATTACCCTTCTAACCGGAACAACTACCAACTGGCAACCCAGGCGGACTGTAAAAGTGTCACCACTTATAGTAACATCCACCACGTGAAAGAAACCACTTATAGTAAAATCCAGCATACCAAAGAAGCCGTCGAAGCGAGTGTCGAGCTTATATTCAAATAAACTTACGTGCTAATAAAAAAAACCTTACGTAAAAACTTAAAAACTTAAAAACTTACGTAATATGCCGGTCAGTGATAAAAACGCTATCATCTATCATATAAAATAGCATGTTGTGTGCACATACCTCTTTGGCGAACAGTAGGCAATTGTTTTCTTTATATCTATATATTGTGATTATTCTAGTACTGTTTGCTGTTTTGTG
>DWHQ01000691.1:0-12859 GCA_018247955.1 Eurytides marcellus marcellus | reverse complement strand
GTGGTCAGCCTAGTTTATAAAAAAAAAAGTCATCAGAATGGTCCGTAGCTACGTTCATGTAACAGACAGACAATTTTAACAAATCAACAAATACACTTTTGATTTTAAAATATTAGTAAAGATAAAAGAATCTGTTAATGGTCTCATCGTTAGCATTTTGTTGTGATACAAAACAAGGTCAAAAAATTTAGTGTGCGAGTTACTACGACGAATTGTTCTTTTATTCTATGAAAAGCATCGAAGCAGTTGACCTTGGTCACGAGATGCGGTGGCATAAATTTTCTTCAAGATTTCTCTTGACCGATACTCGATAATTTGTTTCGTATCTTAGTTATTAATGCATTAATTTGCAATTAGCTTTAATGCGGTGAATAGTTAGAAAAATTCTTCGATATGATAATATCTTGACGTTGGAGTATTTTTGCATAAGTAAATCAATATTGACAAAATTAGCAAAAAAATGCTTTGTTAAGCAAAATAAACATTGAATTATTTTTTTTGAAATGAGAAGGCATATCCAATGTGCCTCTGAAATATAGTATCGCTTATACTATATTACAATAATGATAATTATTGCCGCCTTTAAGATGTACGATAAACCCTTGGCCAAATAGCAATCTGATATAAAAACGTTCGGCTTTTATTGAAAAATGTGCGTAACCACAGTTTTTTTAATAATGTACACAGAAATAGACGCTAAAATAGTACAAAATTTGGCGAAAAAAAAATATGTATGGTTGCTCTTTTTCTAAAGGAACATTCTTTTTCGCAGGGGATTTCGGGAGATACCAATGCTTCCAGTTTATTCTCCACATCTTGGCGGCGATGACCGCCGGCATGCATATGCTGTCATTGGTAACGGTGGCTGCGGTACCTGAACATAGGTAAATGACCATAACATACATGACGCACACAATGTTTGAACAAAATAAATTGAGTTACAAACTAAAAACACCCATATATATAATCACAGTTAGCAAGATGGAGTATGATTTCATTTAAAATACTTATGAGTAATGTGAGTCATTTAAGAGTATTAATTATTTAAGTAAATATTCAAACTAAAGCGGAGTGAAGTCTATGGATTGATTGAAGATTTTTTTAACATAAAACATACACATATTACATATAAGGTGGCAGCATTTTACAAATAATTAAAAAAAAAATACTGTATTAGGTCTGATCAGCGAATCTAACACAGGTACAAAATATTTTGGTGAGCGGAATT
Organism: Eurytides marcellus marcellus; assembly: GCA_018247955.1. Lineage (NCBI taxonomy): Eukaryota > Metazoa > Arthropoda > Insecta > Lepidoptera > Papilionidae > Eurytides > Eurytides marcellus. Next base: position 11,631 of record DWHQ01000691.1, on the reverse strand, counting down.
TTGGCTTTTTACGTATTATCTTCGTATGTTAAGTTCTGCTTTTATCTTACTGAAGTCACCTTTATTAAATGTATGCTATACAATCGCAATATTTTCTTTCTTTCTAGACTTATACAGTTCTTGCATCTATATCAATTCTTTTAACTTTTTTAGTTTTTCTATTATTTCTTTTTGCACTATTGTAAACTGTCAAGCCACATCTTCGTATTTAAAAATCGATTAGAATTTGCGTATTGTTTCATAGACAATTTCAGTTTTTATTCTAAGAACAGATTCTTTGCATGTGCATGAATAATGTCGTTTTTTTTTTCTTCAAAAAAAATTGTGTTTCATTTATTACAATTACCGATTAATCGATTCTAATTGGTGTGCGAATAAACCGTTAACACTTACATTAAACTTTTTTGGTGGGTAATATTAATGGCCTATTTAACATGCGAAATTAAATATTAAACTCAAACGAAAAAAAAATTAAACTCGATTGTTCGCCAATTAGAAATCTATTAAAAATATATGATTAACGAGAATATTTCATTTGATGACAGCCTTGTCAGTTAGACTGTTAAATCTTTTTATCACTGCAGTTAGAAGAACGAAATTATATGTCCTGTATTCTCTTTCGTTCTGTGGTGTCCACTTAAATGCAACTCAGGTCTTTTTCAAATCATGTCATTAAAAAACAAAAAATTAATATAATAGTTTCAATAATATAATTAATAAACTGGTTTGTTAGTGAAACATTTATATGGCAGTGAATAAAAAAGAACTGAGTTCGCAACTATCATTTCAATCTTTAAGGTGAAATAGGTGGGAGTCATCTTTTCAATGACCTAAAAGTAAGTTATACTTGCTTGGCGGTTAGAGTACAAATATACAATTCGACAATCGCTTATTTCGGGATACAGGGTACGGTTTGTAACCGGCTTTGGTGTTCGTTCCTTGAATGAAACAGTGTGATGTTTGGTGCTATTACAAATAGGTGATTGAACGTAAGTACACTTTGCTGTAAAATACCTGATTACATGTTTTTGGAAAAGGTATATCTGTGTAACGCTTGCTATGTGCTAATGACGAACCGTTACGATACTATGTTCACAATCTATCATTTAATATGTTTCATTTTCATACTTACTCTTTCATAAATCATACATTTATTGCATGGTGGTTGTATGTAGAAGCATGGTATTATAAATATTATTAATTACATTTTATACCCATTTTCAATGTGTACGCAACATCTGAAAATACTTTAAAATTAGTATTATGGCATTTGAAACTAGGATCACGATATTTTTACATAACGTTCATAACTATTTTCATAATATTAAAAGGATCATAAATAAAATGCATTCGTCAGATCTTCTGAATTTACTTATTATTTCCTTTTAGATCATAAAATGTAATAAATCTCATGAAAGCTTCTAATTTACTAAGTAGTCGAGCACAAGCTTTCATTCATATTGCACAAGGTTTTTGTTTTTAAATTTGTTAGTTGCCCGAGTAGAAAGGTAAAACTAAAAAATAAGTTATACGTTCTCATATTTCAGGTGTGCCCTTGAAGGAGTAGACAGCTCGAATTTTACAGAGCCATGGAATTCGTCTTTAGTGAGGAATATCATTCCCATAGATGAGCATGGAAGATTGGATTCTTGTAACGTTTACGACACGAATAAGTCCTTACAGGAATGTCAATCGTGGGTATACGATACAAAATATTATACGTCGTCCCGCGGGATTGAGTGGGATTTTGTCTGCAGCCGGCGTTGGATGGGAGCGGCGGCGCAGACGGCCTACATGTTTGGTGTTGTCGTTGGTTCAGTTGTCCTTGGTCGCTTATGCGATAAGCTCGGTAGAAAGACAATTTTTGTTTGGTCGGGAGTTCTTCAGTTAGCATTTGGAATCGCCGTCGCCTTCACTACGGAATACTACACTTTTGTAGTGGTCCGTTTTCTCTACGGTATCTTCGGATCTGGTTCGTACATCGCTGGTTTTGTTCTCACCATGGAGCTAGTCGGACCCAGCAGACGCACATTATGCGGCGTAACTTTCCAAATCATGTTTGCGATTGGAATAATGCTTTTAGCTGCTTGGGGTTATCTTTTAGACAACAGGTTTTATTTACAAATTCTGTATGGTCTGCATGCTGTTATTTTGCTTCCACATTGGCTTGTTATGGATGAGTCTCCAAGATGGCTTTGGGCCCAAGGACGGGCGCGTGAATCTGTCTCTATTATAGAGAAGGCTTTAAAAATGAACAAATCCAATGAGACAATAGACACTCCTTCGCTGGTGTCTCAGTGCAAAGTGACAAGCGCAAAATACGCTGAAGAAAGTTCGGCTGGCACTACTGACCTCTTTAAAACTCCCAACATGTTAAGAAAAACTTTGATAATCTGCGGCTGTTGGTTCGCAAATTCCGTCGTTTATTACGGTTTGTCGTTGAATACTGGAAAATTGAATGGAAATCCCTATTTTATAATGTTTCTGATGGGAGTAGTTGAACTACCGAGTTATGTTATTATAATGTATTATTTGGACAGAGTCGGTCATCGAGCTCTGATAAGCGTTATGATGTTATTGGGTGGAGTTTCATGTTTAATTGTGGTGACTTTGCCTCCTGGCTCTACGGCCACTACTGGCGTTGTTATGATCGGAAAACTCTTCATTTCGGGCTCTTATTCGATCATATACAAGTATTCAGCGGAACTCTTTCCGACTGTTGTTCGAAGTTCGGGGGTTGGACTTGGCAGCATGTGTGCAAGTGTGTCAGGGGCGCTAACACCTCTGATCAGTTTGCTTGACACACTTAATCCGAAAATCCCCACTATCATCTTTGGGTTTTTGGCCCTGCTATCTGGTTTCTCTACCTTCTTTTTGCCAGAAACAATTGGCAGAAGTCTACCACAGTCGGTGAATGACGGTGAGAAGTTTGGTATTGGTGATACTTGTTTCACGAATTGCAGTGGAAAAAGGATGAGCAACGCTTCGTTAGATCTTCCTGAAACTATGGTACCTTTAGATGCCGAAAAGAAGCCATGAGTTAATAATAAAAAATGTCCATATGTCTATTGATTCTGTAACCAATGGGTATTTGCCTATTTATAAAAAAAATTAAACTATGCTATGCTTTTAATATTTTTTCGATCTTTTTCTTGCAAAAATTGTATATTTAAAACAAAATGATAAAATTTGCGCAACAACATATTATTTTCTTTTTCTATAACTTTTCTGTGCTGTTGATACTTTGTTAAATTAACCCGTGCCACAATAAATTATAATACACCATATATTTAAATGATCAAAACAAAATAAATTATGATACATATACTAAGCTAATGCCCTATTTTAGTTTGCAGAATTAACAGACAATGTTTATTACTTATTTTACTACATAAGACTCTGTATATCTTGTCATTATAAATATTCTTGCCTGTCCCTCCCACTGTTTATCGCTTTTAAAATGAAAGTTTCAAAATTGTATAATTTTCATGACTGTGTTTACTTAAGTCACTAATATAAAATTTTATAGCGTAAACAACAATTTCCTTTTTATGTGGTTGTTGTACTTATGTTGTGTATTAATTGATAAGTCTTTTGTGTTAGTTTTGCTTAAGTTATCTAGTCAAGTTTAAAAAAAATTAGACTGGATTATATATTCTTTAGTCGTTGCTTAATTTTATAGATTAAACCACAAATGGTCTTGACATGCGAGGGAAATGCAGTCATTTACAAATAACTGTTATTGGTTATTAATTGTACAAAATACCCAATAAGTTGTTTAGAGTATATTTAACTAATGTGTCTCTAAAAAACTATTTTTAAATATTGCGAACCGATATGAAAAACCTTAGTTCGAATAAGCTTTCTAAAATATCAAAATAAAGTGGCTTCGATAAATTTAATTAGAGAGAGAGAGCTTTATAAATAAATTCAAAATATGTATTCAACGGTTCATGACAAGCATAAAACATAGTTGTAAATTAATTAATTCATGCAACAATTAATTTTGCAACTTTAAGGCTAAATAACATTGTTGTTGTATACTATATCTTCGTTGAATTTAATTATAACTATTAGGAGAATACTGACAGTTTTATTGTTGTTAAGATTTGCCTAATTGTTCTCTAAAATATCGGAATTGCTCTAGAATTCTGTACCCTGTTTCGTAAAACGGGCAGTTCATAAAGATGGCTTTACATTTATGTTCAATCTGGCTAATGAGGCAGCTGAAATCTCGCTATTGCAGAGGTTGGCAATAAGTCTGTAATATCTCAGGTAAACCGCCAAGTCAGTCACCTTTTCTCATAATTTTTCTTTGACTCACATTAAAAAAAGCCACTATTCACTTAAAAGCCCTGATATCGATATAACGATAATAATTTATTTAACTAAAGACGAACAAACTAAATACATAAAGAGATCTTACATTGATTACTTATTTAAAATGACTTACTCGTAAATTAAAGGTTTGTACAACATTGATACATAATTTTTATACATATACAAATGTTTCTTTATAAATATTAAACTCTGCAATACGTATCTTGTTGCTTTTGTTGACAAGTTAAACAACTATAGGTATGTTGTTAACAAATGGCTTTTTTACTGCTTTAGTGGTTTGGAAATGTACCAAAAAAATAAAATTTTATAATCAGGACTATCGTTTATAAATTAAGCCGTGTGTTATGTTAGTTATTTATTATATACTATGATATAGTAATAAAAGTTTTTAGAATATTTATCGATATAAAATATACTTGAAACCAGTTATCACAATTTTTATAACATATATATGTATTTATGTATTTTAAAGTTAATAGTTATTAATATGATTTTACCTTGATAAATTCTGCATACTCTTCGGAAAAAAACGATTTTTAAACTTCCATAAAATATAGTAGAGCATTGTTTGTTTTTTAAATTGCATTATTCTTTTAATATTTTGTATTAAGTATTTACTATTTGTCTTTTCATTTATAAGCTTTAATTAAGAATTAAAATTATTAATTAGAACCTACATACGTAATTATTACGAATTATAGATATGATGTTTCTGTAATGTAATTTAATTCGAATTATGTTGTATAATCTTACTTTTATAACTTAATAAAGGGCTTTACTATATTATTGTTTTTCCCTGCCTCCAGTTTCCAATCACCCCTGCACAATTATATATAATACATAGACGTATGACAAATATAATAAACTTTCAATGAAGCTATGAAGCTTTTAAGGATGAAAAGGAAGAAAAAACAAAATGGGAATTTTCCATATTGCAACACTGCTACTTATTGTTATTACACGGATAAGTAGTTTGTTATCATGATATACAAAGTAAATATAACAGTTCTAATTTATTAAAAAATCGATTGAGATAGCAACACACAGACAGTTATTCAACCGCATGCAGTGACGTGTAGACAACACTGTTCGTGTTTGAAGGGTAACATTTCCAGAAGAATTACTGGGCCAGGTGAAGTTTCATCATACATCTGTGGATGATGAGCGTAGAACAAAGACATGCAGAGTTTGAATTAGATAGTTTACCGAAACATATTTTTAACAGTTTCTCTGTTTCGTTTTCAATTGGTGGGCAAGTGTGTCACTAAATTATATTTAAATTAAATTTAAACTACGGACACATATACACAAGTATGTGATTTTCTTTATTCCACCATAATTTTTAGTAGTTATGGTGAAATAAGTATCATATCTCATCTTGACTGACGTTGATGCTTTTGGCCTATGCAGCTTTATAAAACTTCATCGGAGCACCGAATTCGTGAAAATGCTAGTTTCCACGAATTGGATAGACCCCACGTTCTGCGGGGTTGCGCATGAGGACATGCGTGTTGTGTCAAAATTAAAATTTTTTGTAATTTTAAATTGAGAGATCGGCTACGGACAGTCGGGGTCCGGTATACGAGCTGGACCGCGGTTGTCGTTGACTGTTGATTGGCAAGCGGAACGGGAGGCAGTGAAAACCGCCCCGGGACCCCGGTGAATCTAGTGTACGTGGTGTGAGTGTTTCGCCGTGCTCGAAGGCAAATTCTTCCTAAAGTGTTTGTTGAGCTAGTGTGATCCCTACTGTGTGTCGGTGGAGAAAACAAAAACTTAGAGCTGTGACGGTAGTAGAGCCACGCACCAGCTAACGCTGCTGCTGAAATGGCCCGCTTGAACGTGAGCCTCTTGCTCGTTTGCCTTCTAATGCATAAAAACTAGCTTATCTTTAACAGGTGTTCAGGGTGATAGAATAGTAAAAATTAAAACGTTATCATTTATTAAAATGATTATGTGACCACCAAAATCATTCGTACCCAGGTGAGTGTGAATGATTTTTTAAATGCTTGTATGAGCAAAAACATAGTATATTAAATTTTTATAATTAAACTAATATATAAGTAACACATAAATTGCATATACATATGTGTTTATGTACATTTTAGAATTCTGTAAAATTCTTTAAACTGGAGTTGAAATCATTGAATGCGACGTGACTTTAAAACCGACCCGCGTTTAAGGCAATCTCCAAATGTTTGCTTTAGCTTGGACAGTTCGGATATAGCTTTCCTTTGAGGCGAACCAGCTGATTTACTATTCCTTAAGCGCTTTCGATAAAGCTGAACGCTTGGTTTAAAACGGAATTTCATTTTATGGTTATGCTAGCCATTTCCTATTGGATCATTTATGGCTTAAATGTACTCTCAAGTTATATACACTCAGTACCTCCGTAACATTACCAGTATAAATAATTTTACCGTTCCCTTTATGGCTCTTTAGGGCTAACAAAAGAGACCTAAATGAAACACTTCAAATTAAAGTTATTAGACATTTATTCTACGGAGAGTGAATGAAATCTATTTTTTTTTTAACAATCAGTATTGACTTTTAACAAGCAGATCCCAAAATTTTACAAAGCTTTTGTGTTATGATAATGTTTCTATAACTTTTGTTGACTATTTCCGCATAGAAAGTGATAAAAACCGTGCAAAATGCTCTTTTTGATTATTATGCAAAAATAAAATATAAGATCTATTACTTTTTTACAGCAAAAAAAAAAGAGAAAAATAAACAAGATTATATTAACGCGTATCAGAGCAACCGTGTGTCAGTATCAATGTAGTCCCCAAAGGGATAAACTGACTTTGATGGTTTTTTGTTGTACTTGAAAGGTAACCAAATTTGCAGTATTTAGTTACGATTAAAGAAAATCTGTATCTTAGTCAGATATAGCAACTTCCAAAAGCCTGGTAGATTCTAAATTAGGTATTATGTTACTACAATGATGTTGCAAGAACATTGACCGGACCCAAATAACTAGGAGTTTACCTGAAAGATGCCGGTTACCATCTCCTTGACAACTTAAGGAATAGGTATTTTATTTGAGTACAGTTTGAGATTAGGATAGGAGCTGGTAGTAGGTACGTAAGTGACTAAAAATTAAGCGCGAAAGAGAAATCTCTGTATGAAATTTCGTATGCATATTTACCACAAATATTACTTTACCATTAATGGTATTGAGTGAATTAATAAATAATAAATAAAAAAAAATAATATCATGGGAGATCCCACACACGGCCATCAAATCCCACACTAAGCAGAACCTGTAACTAACCTTGTTGTAACCATACAACTGATATTCATACTAATATATTTTAAATGCACACTTATATTGTTAGTAAACACAGAAAATATACTTCTGCCCATCGTACAAGTCCTGGTTTGGAATCGAAACCTGAGTCAGTCCTTCAGACAGCTAGTTCTCCTAACTGCAAGGAGCACTATCTACTACACTGACGGGCTGAATGAGTGATTGGGAGTAAGTGAATGAATAAACATTGTATGACAACAACAACATTCACGTAATAGAGTACTGAATATAATAAAGCTCAGTGAGGTGCAGCACCGGCTATGAACGTGGAAGGTACGATTATATATGAGAATTAGTGACTATTTGTCAATCTTCATTAACAGAATTGCAAATTCTGTTAATTGTTGTACCTGATACTTGTCACCATTTGGGTCAGCACATTTGATGACTTCTCCGTGCAATGGCAATAAAAGTTTTTAGACATTTATTCTACGGCACCCGGATACATATTAAACTAAATTAAATTAATTTCCCTGTCATTACGTGGCATTTTTTTCATGTATTAGAATCACAGTATAATTTTTTTTTATTAATCCCTTAACATATTGAGGTTTTAAATAAAAGTAAGAAAAAAAGAAATATGTCTAGATGATCGTTTGTAGAAAATATGAAAAAATTATGTATAAAGAATGTGTTAAAATATTGCTTTATTCATTCAGCTTTGAAAATGAAACAGTAGAATTGCCTTCTTCGCAATGAGGAATTTCATAATTGTATTAAAAGTGCTCAGATTTTGCTGACGCTAGTTGCAGATAAATCACAATAATAAAATTATATTGAGAGCAAAGAAATGTACCATCGTAAGACGTATATTTTGTAAATAGATAAGAAATAAATTTAGTTTCATTGATCATCACAATATTCTTCTAATGGTGGAAGTAAGCTACTTTCACAATAAGTCAACCGACACGTCTTTAGCAACATCACTAAGGTAACAAATTTAGATCGAAGTTTTAACATTCCTATTTTGAATTAAATGCTAAAGCAAAAAGAATTACTACAATACATACACGTACATTTAAATAGAATCATGCCTACGCATATACGTACCAATTATTGTTTTGTAATTTTTTTTAGGGAAATAATTTATTATTGTCGATGTGCCTAATATACCCACAAACAGTTATATGCAAGGATTGCCGTTTTCCGCTTTAAAGTAAGTTTCGTAATGCTGCAAAAAGACCACTTAATATCTTTGGGTGTGAAGCGCAGCGTAGAGCTAAGTAGTTTTAAACTCGTGGAGTCAAAAACGCAGTGTAATGAGAAAACGTGTCATTTGTCTTCAGGCGCACGTAATCCTCGTCGCGTTACATTTTTCTCTTAAAATAAGATATTGATTTTATTTTAATTTGTAAAATATGTACAAAACAAAACCCATTTGTGATACGTTGCAATACTCCGTGAACTTATGTCTTATGTTAACTGATGTTGATGCTTTCAGCCTATGCGGCTCTATAAAGCTATGCGGTCCTATAAAGCTATGCCATGTCCATAAAGCTACTCCATAATATCAAGAACTTATATACAGGCATAAACTGATTGTCTGCTTTTGGCGCGGGCGCGGGCCCTGTATTTTTATCGCGTGAATCTCTCCTGTTATTCCCGCCCCGAAACGATAATCCGATTTCATACTGTGTTGTGCAAATAGAATTATTAAACGAATCTCATGAGCTTTCAAGCTGTTTCGTTTATTCAATTAAACATGTGATTTAAAAAAGAATGTCAGATAATAAGGATCAATTGTGTTACGATTTTGTGCTGGATGGATGTTGATATTTAATACTTGTGTGTTATTCGAAAGTGTGAATGACATCTACTGGTCCAAAACGCTAAAATTTCAATTTTTTTTAGGTTATTATAGCTCTCAACTTTTGTACATTTCCAGAAATTTATAAAAGTAGCATTCGAGTATAAGATATTATTCAAGTTATTTACTAACATCGTTACTTAAAAAATGGACATCAATGAATATAAGGTCTTTCTCCATAAAAAAACTAGTATTCTAGAAACTTTAGGTGAATTCTAAATGTGTAATTTGGTAATCACAATACGTATTGGATATGAGATGTGAACTTATAAAGATAATGATTAGAAAAAATAATTCCATATAAATACAACACCTAATATTCAACCCGCAAAAAATCTTTCGTAATGTTGGAAAGGTGTTTAAACGAAGTCTAAATCGTTATTATTATATCACATACTCGTATCATATCCTGTATAAGATTCACTCTTCAAAAACTTAGCATCTGAAACTTTAAAGAAATATCTTCTATCTATCCCGTGCTGTGGAAAGAAATCCAATCCATTACATGACGAGTAGAGTAGAAAATAAAAACATTCGCAATCATAACTACCAATAAACAAATTTAAAGGTTAAAAAGAAATAGTAACGTTTTTATTATAGTAAAATATAGTAGTAAAAACATTAAACAATTCACACATTCTATCAATTTTCTGGCCAACTTTATTAACATTAACAATATATTTTTTGTTATTGTAAATGCATTAAAAATACATTAACAAGCAAATAAATATTCAAGCATCCACGGAATTTCTAAAAGGATACGATTATACTTTCAGAAGTTGTAAAGTAACGTCTATATTTGCATACTTTTTACTTTGGCCGAGATTTCATAATGCATAAGGACTCAAATAAGTAGCATACAACTAGATAAGTAGTGTTAAACTTAGAGCAGTTTGAATTCCATCCCTTTTTTGTCTTAAGATCACAGATTATTATGGATAGATCATAGATTTCCTTATCATAGACATTGTGATGCATAGAAATATAAGCAATCGCTAAATTCAATTAAATTAAATTCAATATTTATTATTCCTAGACAAGGTTATTATTACAGATGGTCACAATAAAGATATACATTAGTATATCTTTATTAGGAACTCTTGTCTTAACCCAGGAGGGTATGCTGCGTGGCTCTACCACCGTAAGATAATATTTCAATTACTACAATGCTACTACTTGCATAAAATTGGGATCGTTGCGATTTATTTTAGCAAGTCTTAACTCTTTGCACGTTGCCAATAAGCTAAAACGAACAATACTTTCTTAATTAATTCCGATTAAGACTATGCATTCAATCAAGGCGGCACTTTAAGAGCCCATTGTTAACGTTTATTGCGTGATTCGGATTAAATGATCCCAATGAATTATTAGTAACCTTTTACGTACCAAAGGGAAGACAACTTTGATTGGATACAATTTTTGTATATTCATTTAATCACATATTTACCCGACTAATCAAAAAGTACTAAAGACATTTGCAGAAACGTTCAAACACAACAAAACAAAATATATTCTCTCTTTGTGTGCGATAGCGATGAAATGAATTGAATAAAGAAACATGTTTATTCCCATAGAGAAGATGATTCGAAGTTACCACCTGCTTGGAATTCCATAATTAATAAAATAAAATTCAAGCACTCCAATACTGTAAGTCTTCAAGATACTGATAGCTCGTATTACCAATCAAAAATAAGTAATTGAAAAATTTTAATTGATGTTAGCCCGCATTAGCTATGAAATTAGGACGTTTATAAACTCGGACGTACTATGCTCCGTGAACATGAACGCTTTAAAGTATTCGAAACGTCGGGAAAAAAGGAAATTAAAAACGCCATCAAATCCGTAAATTTATTAATAAGAGTGTACGATAAGTTTGTCGTATAAAATGTCTGTTGAATCTGTTAGGTTGATGTATATAATTCATTAACAACTTAACGTTAAAAGAGCCTTAAATAACGTAATGTGTAACATGTAAGGTAAAACATGTTCACTACAAACGTGAACTTAAAATAACGAGCCGTTATTTCAATCCGTACTGGAGGGCATATGCCATTGCGTTCGGTGCCAACGGAAAAAAACCATATGCGCTTTTTTTCCATTTTCATATTTACGTTCGGCAGACTCAAAGCGCTCATTGTTATAACAGCTCCCCTTCAGTGTGACAGACATAGAT
>DWHQ01000690.1:0-12862 GCA_018247955.1 Eurytides marcellus marcellus | reverse complement strand
ATGTCATACATGGACATGACTAACTAATTCACACACAACACAGACAATTTTAATTTGTTAAGTATAAACTTTGTGACTTTTCACCAATTTTTTAATTCAAATTTCGCAATATTATTACTTAGCCAGTTTATCAGTTAACGATGTCACATTGCATTAGTTTAAAAATTAAAAAATAAAACTTTACTTCTTTATAGACTGCGATAAAGGCCAATCACTTAATTTGTAACTCATAGTAATAAATCTTAGTCGCCGGTGAATTAAGCCCGCAAATTAAGCAAGGAAACAATACCGGCGTGCCCTTAAATAAGCAAAACACCGAACCAATAAAACATTCAACCTGAGCTCGGTACGGAGAGACCGAAAAAAGCAATTAATTCACCACAGGCCCGCAACAGTTGCAATATGTGAAGCCATTAATTTAATTCAGTGTACGTGCGGGCCCCGAGACACGGTTTTGTACCTTAATTGAGATTTAAGAACAGCTCGGGGGCGGGATGTTTTTCGCGAGACGCCCGGAGCGTCCCCGTCTGTCCTAAGCCGCAAGATATACCGACGACCTGCGCCACAGTAATTGTTCCATGGATCACCCCTCACGGGCCACACTGCAGAATATTTTCGAAAAGCGCCCGATGGTGGATGACTGTCGATTAAAATATCTAGAAAGTTCTAAGCTCTGATTGACTCTGCGCTGCTCTCATCGCCCACAGACGTGATGCTTGCCATAGCAGCGTCATGAGGCTATCAATAAAAGAGGCTTGCCCATAACAATGGCCTTGACGACTGTGTATTGATAGAACTAGAAAGTTCCAACCTTTGTTTGTCTCTACGCTGAACTTATTACCCCTAAATGTCGGACAATCTCATAGGATATCAGTAGAATATATGACAATGTTATAGCGGACTAAATAAAATAGTCCTAGCGCATAGAAAATTTTTATGTCAATGTCTTTGTTAGGTATACACACGGCTCTTAAAAGATTTGCAATTAAATGAACAAGGAATTAATGTGACTAATATAAGGATACTTTACTTACGTAATAATTCTTGGGAATAATTTCTTTTTTAAAACGGGAATAGATTTTTATAATGTCATACTAACGTTGTAAGCGGAAAATTTGTGAACAAACTGTGATGGATATAATAAGTTAAATTAAGTTAAACGAATAATATTAATGTCTACGAAATATGCTACGTTCTAAGAGATCGTTTCAAACAAAACTCTCCGTAGTAGAGATACTAAACGGTTATCTTCACGTTTAAATTTTTTTTTAATAAACATTCCGAAATTATAAATCATAGATTACTAAATGGGGTGCTCCAATAGCGTCTGTTTAAACGTTTTCAACGGAAGTAACATAATATTTTATTCTCAAAGCGAAGGTACGTTACAAGACGCTTAATATCTTTACAACTTCATACAAAATTCGTTGTATCTAATTCGAGGCTTATCTTGCCATCTGTAATCTCGCTCCCTCCTTCCACACTTCCCCGAATGCCTCTGATCGCTTCCCTACCCCGGCCCCTTCCTTAAGGTTTCCCCTCAAGAGTCCTCAGCCCTTGAGTCCTTGGACGAAGTTCATAATACCCTATTAACGGTGCACACGGTCGCGGAACATCGAATTTCGTGTAGTTGGACTTGGGTGCTTTAGTAATATTTCCTTATTTTAAACGTACGTTTTGCTTTTTAGCAACCTCATAAATATTGTAAACGCGAATGCTTGTTATATTATTTATCCTTCTTTCGTAAGCAACGTAAAAAGGATTTGAATGATTTATTGCTTAGTCTTTTAGACAAAATAAAGCATACTTTTATTTTGAAAAAAATTAAACAAAATTCAAGTGAAGAGAATTGCAAGAGCAATTCTTGTTAAAAAAACAATCGATATCTTGACTATTGTAACATGCAGGTAATGTAAAACCTACACAACTTCAGTTCAACTGACAATTAGATAACGCTACACAATAGAGAGTACCGACTCATTGCTTAACATCATTTATTGTAGAGTTTTATTTTACACTATTTACAAACGTTGTTTTTCTATACATTAGCTGTAGCTGTACAGGTTTTTTATTTACATTACAATGTATAGATACGGATTATACGTGAGAGAGAGAAAAAATCACACCCGCATTATGTTATTAAAATGCCCGTAATTACGTTGGGGTCGAGTTGTTGTGGCGGCAGCTTGGGTCGGCGTGGATACAATTACTCGTGGACGTCCCACGGGACATCGACTTCGGGTTCGGCGGAGCGGAAGATAAATCTGTTGACGACCTTTAATTCGCACGCCGTCTGATTACGGTCGAAGTAAGTATACATTAGCACTGGACCAAACTATCGAGGTCTTTTGAATGGCAAGCCCGAAGACTGTACAAGCCATATATTAAAATGACCCGTATGGCGCAGTTGCTTACTATTGGCTTTAGTTGCAGGTTGTAGGTTCGATTTCCACCCGGGACAACTGAACTATGTATTAAACATTGAGTTGAGCGTTACAGGTAGTCATTTAGACAGGCTTAGGTATTTTACTGCTCATAATGGTAGAAATTCCAAAATAAAACGGCAAACATACATCTCTCGGGACTTCAAGATGCCCTAGATAGTACAGTGTGCTAGATAGATACGCAGCTAAACCACTCAGATAATTGCCGCGGCTTGATACGTCGTCCATATTTTACCAGTGACACGGCGGTCGATTCGACCAAATTAGCGTAATGAAATCGCCTACGGCGTAGCATGTGAGGTCCTAATGCGATCGTATAAAACGTGGCCCGCTATAAAACACACGTGCAGCTGGCACGGATGCCCGTTCGCGAATGGAAGTGTCCGGTGCAAATTGTGGCTTAAATCGCAGTGCGCGGGAAGCGGGAATGGCGGACAAATGGTCGTGCGGCAACGTGTAATTCCGACGAGGTCTGAGCGTAACGGCTTCTGGTCCCGTTTATGTCGGACGACGTCTGGCTACATTGTACTCGTGTGACGACAGAAACGTCTTCTTAATGAATATAATTCTATGCTCCGAGGACTAGAGCATGCGTATGAATTTTAGAAAGGGGAGTATTAAGTCCAGATATAACTGGACAAGAAACGTTTCTTTCGAAATTATTTAAAATTAGAAAAAAAATAGTAATAGAAATATTGATATGGCATTAGTTAGTACGAATGATATAAAAATAATAATAATATCTAATAAAAAAATACGGTGGGAATAGTATCAATTGGAATGAGCACAATTTTGGACTATATATTGTCATGTTATAGCATTATCGAGGAATACTGGCAAAGTACAAAAATATTTATAACAAGTTTTGATAAAAAAAAATCGCTGGCTGACAACAAATGTTTAAAAAAGTTCTAATAAAATCACGGACCGACAATATTAAATTAATTAAATACGAAAAAACCACATCGAGTTTTTTATTGCAATTATTAACTATCGAGGTAGTTCGAACAATGTCAAAGGTACCCTTTGTATGGGTACCTACACCTATAATTATAAATATTTCCGTACCTAGGTTCGGAAATATTTCAATAAAGGCAGAGGTAGTTTTATTTCGAACACCGGTAACAGGTTTGATATTCGTGTATTAATTAGTGAAATGCATTTGTCGAAGCGATCGGGGCTTCGGGGGAGAGGTATTACGGGAGCACAATATGACAAATGGCGTTGATAGAATGGAATGTGGAGCTCAAAGGGAACAATGGCCATCAACGCGGATGTGACTTGAGCCTCTGTGAATGGTGGCAGTCAAATATGGCTTTGCTGGGACAGCTTTCCTGGATATTCCGGCCTTTATTCAGTCACGTAGGCTAGGATGACGTCAGCTGCGTAAGTCTTACGTGGAGCCTGGGCTGACAGGCTTATCCGATATACACCTTTAGAACCTTCCTTTACAAATGCCTAAAGAGCTTTGTATAGTATACAATTCTGAGACATGTTTCTAATAATCTATATGTCGGTTGAGTAACGAACCTAACAAATTAAACCAATTGTATTACCGTGTAAAAGTTAAGAAACAATAAGTAGCAAAACTACCTTTCTTCTCCGGTCGCTTTGGTCAAAGTTTTGTTTATTAAATAATAAACGTTTCAGTCGGAAAATTTAATATTTTCCGGTGTCCTTGGGGCTTTCGAGGGACGTGTGTAATATCTTAAAATGTGAAAGTTTTTGAACGGGTGTTTCGGTCCCTACAGAGTGACGGCTAGTGAAGAACATCGCCATTTTCCCGCCAAACTACAAGAAATACTTTACACGGAAACCCTTGCGCCCAGAGAAATAAATATTCAGAGGATTAACACAACGTTTAAAAACTTGTTTGTCAGTTATAACTTATCCTCTCTTTTAGTTTCGTCTTCTTCTAAGCATCAATTTTCCTAATAGTAACATAAATTTAACATTAAATACCCTGTGTGATTACACAATTACACTATGTGCTATAAATGCACTGAATGATATGTCTACATTAAATGTGCTATTATTATAATTTAAATTATTCAGGTGATACTTCCACGCTCCCATAGGTGGGGGACGCGTAAACCACTTTGTCACAACTAAAACGGCAAAGCCATCTCGCTGAATATTAAATCTGAAAACAAACATAACCGAGTTTGCAGTACTCTGTGCGGAGGCACATGTCTGAGCCCGCGTCGCCTGACATATTTATTATTTATTTGGGAATTCTCGGGGCGCGCCGCCGCCGACGATGCCGGTGCCGCTCCAGCCAGAATTATGGAAAAATAACTCATCTCCGACGACATATTGACTTTGCCCACCGACAGGAAAATAGAGGCGCACATCCTATTGGGAATTGCATCGATACACGCCATTCGTCCCTGTTATTTTGGTTCTGTGCGATGTCACGTTATTGCTCTTTGCCCGTCCGACACTGGCTAGTTTTCGCATGTTTTATTTTTCCTCATAATACTAATACGGTCGTTGTATAGCCAGTGTTATCTTTTAGAATTGTCACGCAATTATTTGCCGATATTTTAACTATAACGTTGTAATTTCGGTCTTTTTTTAATATATATTATATTAATCGATGGATACTTATAGAATTACAATATCATTAAACCTTTAACGTAATTAAATAAGATTAATATACCCGTATATTATAATTTTCATGAACTGAAAACTATTCAAGAATTTTTATGGCGATATATTTTAAAATAATTGATTTGTTCATCATTTCAGTTTACGCAGTATCTAATACTCAAGCTCTTAGCAATTTTCAATACCTACTATCCGGCAACAAACAGTTTCCCTCACCAAACCGCAACTTGGAAACGAGTTTATTAGAATAAACCACAGACACAAAACAACGGATAACATCACTTCAATACAGACACGTTTATCCGAAGTAGACACAGCGAAACGCCGATTTCAATAACGGGCAACCTCGATCATTGAATGGAGTCACCTCATAACATTTTTATTGTACAATAAGTGCTCCCCCGACGCTCCCCCGACGTAAACGGCCAGATATTGCTGCTATCGAGCGCTTTCGTGTCGGGGAAGTAACTGTCTGACGGTGGAGTGGTAGCGTATCGGTAACTCGTTCAGGTTAAGTGACTTAGAAGCAGCGATTATTGAGTTCCGCGATCGGTAGAACCCCGACGCTGATCGCGTATATTGAGACCACTCGTGACTTCACCTCCCAACCCTAATGTAGTGAACGATTGGCTTTGTATATTGTTTCGACATTGTCGCGGTAATGTAATGTACATACGTTGGCGTTTGCCACTATTCCCTATATTACAAATGGGGGATAGCTCACACGGTGTGTAATCTTATCAATTTTTTTTATCGTATCAAACTGCAATGACTCAGCGAACTGAATCAGTATAGTTTGTAAACAAAATTAATAAACTACGTACGTCACTGCAAGTGATAACTACGTGAGCTTTATAATGCCATTTTCGGTAGAGTCACCATTTTAAGCTACCTTAGAAAAGTTAAGGTCATCTGCATTTATTCCTGGTTCTGTATTCTAGTGGTATACATTGCTTGTTATTCCGCCGCCGAACAGTAATATGTAAGCACTACTTAGTTCCGGTTTAAAGGGCAGTGTTTTCAGCGTAATTAATGGGTAAAGAGATATAATATCTTTAAATCACTTGTCTTATAATATATTTGATTGACGAGCGCAGCTCAGTGCAAAGGACTTTCCCAAATAAACAAAATAAAATTCAGATTTTTCACCTTCTAACTAAAACATATCGCAATTTACTGAAAGACGTTATAACGCCGTGGACATAACATAGGAATGGTATACTCCACAGCTTTATTTTATTATAGATATCTCTTCAGACCTACTGCACCGATTAAGACAAAACCTTCCTTCGTTTTTAAGTAATGGATTCTGCTATACATCGACATAAATAAAGCTAAAATTAATAATATTCATCCATAAAAATACAATTTAATTGTTAAATATCTCGTCTCTGTTCACTTAAACAATTTTTTATTTTGAAGAATTAACTTGGTGTAATTTTAAAAAAGTACTTTTATTGTAAATAACAAAATTGATCGAAATTAATGTCTATTGAAAACTGTTGTTAGTAAATACTATAATTAAGAACATTAACTTTACGCCGCTCTTCTATATGACTATTGCACTTCAACGGACAAGCATGCCTATCCAGCAGCAAGAGCTGTAAGAGAGCTGTACAAATCCACCATTTCATGTTCGCGAAGCAATTATTTCCATTAGTAATTGATACGATATCGAACTCGAAAACACGCCTCACTTTCCTCACAAACAGCCGACTAAAACCGTCTTAAAAACTTTTAATTGAGCGCCTTCGCAAACAACTCATTAAGCATTTAAACTTTAATTCCGACTACGGAGCATTAACCGTAAAAAGGCACCCTAAAAATATCGTATAAAGTTTTATTCGCGAGATTAGAAGCGCGGCTGCGCTATCGGGCAATAAAGTGGAGATAAACTTAGTCTGTAACGCGAATAGACTGCCTGCAAACTATTTTCCATGTCAGCGAAAGTGCGTGTTTATAAACGGCGAGTTTATGTCGCCCGCGCATACCGCCGCTCCGTCGTAAACCGGCTGAGTTCAGGTGATAAAGTGGCTTGCGGTTAGTAAATTCCGGCTGCATTTTAACCAGCGGGCGCCCGGATTGTGCCGCGGCTTCTAAACTGTACTCGATTGTACGCGATCGCGTCGTTTGACGTTGATAGTGGTTAATTAATCGATGGAAAATTGTTAGATAACTATTTGTCAAAGGTTCGCTTGAAGAGACATAGAAAAAACGTATTGAATTTTAAACTAAGTGTGATATGCATAATTAGATATATTTTGTTTGTAGCATAGTATATCTGTTATTTTATAGAGCTTTTGCTACTATCTAAATTAAACACATCTTAATCCGTTGTAAATATGAAATAAACATATGGTCTATTTGACAGATAGACAGTATTCTAGGCATACAAAAAGCTAAATTTTAATGCTTTATATTCATAGTAAAATACAAAGATATCCGTGAAAACTAATAAAAAAGTCAGACGATATATACATGACACATAAAACTAATAAAAAGATTAAATTTCACCTGTTTCATATTGTCTGTTATTTGTCATTGCCGTGGAGCGTTTGATTTCCGACCGCCAAGCGATTTCCGGCCCCGGGACTCGATATCCGGACTCGCTTAGGCCACTGAATTGTCTATTGTATCTATGTGCTGTCTACGCCAAGGTGAAGAATGAAATACGGAATTGTTACTCAAATAATACGCGTCCGGATTATTAGAGCAATATCAAGGTAATATATAACTTGATATGGGTCAAGTGAATTTATTTTGTCTATATGTCTAAGCTAACCGCGTTTGCTTTTTGAAGTGCTTCGCTCGCATTAAGTACTGTCTTTCGACTATATTTGCGCCCGCATGTTACTTTAAAAAAAAATACCTTATAAAAAGTTTACCTCTTAACCTAACGTATCAAAAGCAAACTCTATGAATTTAACTTAACCCTGTTCAATTGCTTGGCGATTAGTTATGATACGAAAACACGCAAACTTACACATCTAACATAATTGCCATTGTTTAAATTAATGAAGTTACCCTCATTCCCAACTGCGAGCACAGTCAAACAAGCATTATGACGCATTATTACATTAAAGTCTGCGCCCATCCCTACATATTCCTCGATTCATTCATCTCTCAAGCCCCGAATGTGTACAGGAGTGTAACAAAGGAGCGCTCCTACTTGTTGACTTTGTTCTGGAGTAGTCCGCCTTTTATTGTGTCGCGAGAGTAAGGAATAAGGGTAAGTTGGGTCCAATTTAAGTAAAAATCATTTGTTCCCGGACGCTGTCATAAATTATTTGACGGAAGTCCCCTTCTCTAGGTATCCAGGGCCCGCGAATTGGGCTTATTAAAATAGGGCAAATCGAGAATACAGGTAAATAATAGAACCCACTCTTATCAAAACCCCTTCGACGAAAACGATATGAGTTTCGTGTAATAACACACGAGAGTAATATGTGCTTACCGTCAATAATGCGAAGTAGTAAGTGGATGTTTACGTTGCCCGAATAAACAAACGGAGCGGTCCGTTCCGCGAAATATTCGTCCCTATAATGAGTGTGGCCAGTCTTCGATGTACTTTGGAATACGTCTTTAGTCGAATCGATGCAATATAAATTTATTTGCGGACCCAATCAATCAACGCTGAAGCTAGGTAATAGTATGTACGAGCAGAACTTTTAGCCTTTTTTCCTTAACATATGGGCGACATGAATACGGGGAACCCTTAACTCGTGTATGAGTACGTCACTTCTAGTACTGGAAGAGTACAGCCTCTTTATAAGTGGCATGACTCTCTTGCAGAGACCATCTAGGATACCACTGCATTGCTAGTTATCTAACCGCCAAGAGATAATGTGTAAAGAGTTCCGGTTTAAAGGGCAATGTTACCGGCGTATAATATAACTGTGGATAATAAGGATAGTACAGAGCCAAGCGGGTTCTGTGTGAGCCACGGCCCTATTTTGTTGTTGTTACTAGGATGCGTCTCGCTTACCACGCACGATGAATTGTCGCCTCGTCATGGAACGATTTTTTTAAGCGACATAAGTCTTTATGTGACAAAAGGTTTTGCACCATCATCATCAAGATGTTGTAACTTTTTTCCATCTCAAGTAATCGCACAATTCGTTTTTTTTTTCAGTCTGCATCGTAAACACGAACCCTATATTCGAATTATTTAATATTTTTTTTATTAAAGCCTTTTTGCAAGATAATACAATATTATGTACAAGAACGTTTTAGATATATGTATATAAGACGAACCTTAGTCCAGATTCTATTTATAAGTGATACAAAAATTTAGTCTAGGTTCCCACCTGAACCCACTTCCCGCAAATGACAGACAACTTAGCAATAGCACCAACCCCAAACACTTATGGAATTTGCTAGTGGTAGCAAAAGTTTTAATACACTGTGTGACACTAAGCTTTTATTGCAAGTGTATCGTTTACCATTTAGTGGAATTTACTAGCCCCGCCACAAGTCATAATAAAAATAAGAAAGTTGCTTGCTAATCAATAAGAGTGCAAGTTCCAGTTATTTCATCAATTAGATGAGATTACAGTATAATAACTACAATTATATTCAAGTAACTTCAATGAACTATCATTATATTCTAACAGTATTAATATCAAAGGCACTGTCAAAATAATGTTCGTACAATAATGAACTAATTCATCAATTATAATCATCAAAACCAACCAATACTGAGTGAAATTAACTCATTACACCGAGTATAATAACTCCAGACGTATCACCGCACCTCGACACAACACTCAACTTAAGTGAATAAATGGGTAATTCGATGCTACGGTGGAGTTTTGACATCTCTTGGTTGTTATATATCCGTAAGTTGGCTTGTTTCCCCGCTCGACGACTCGATCAATCATGGCGGGCCGGTGCGACCCGACAGCCGCGAGCGACGCGCTGTATAAACTCTTTCATTTATGTAATGAGCTTTCGGAACTCACCCCACACCGATAAAAATCGTGCAAACACACACGCGTAACACAAGCGTCACGATCGATTTCAAATTACACACCTCTACGCGTACTCTTACATCGTTACCTAAATCGCTAAACAATATCTCGTTCAATCACGAAACTTTGCGCGGTTACGTTGGAAAGAATTAAGGGGGTGATAGCGGGACTTTCCCGGAGTGCAGCCACAGATACCGTAAGCCCCCTGTCAGAATTAATGTTGGAATTCAAGCTTAACCAGATCCGAAATGCGTTGGCCTTAATCCACTTAGAATAACAACGGGGCTAACGTCGCTCGCCCGCGGAACCGCAACGTTTCTTATTGTCTCGTGTCTCGGGGATTTCGTGCCAATTTATCGTCGGCGCGAAGCTACGTACTGGATAACAATGAACTCTTACAAAGCTCCTTTGCTTTCACGCGAGATTTTTATGAGAGATCAAGGTCCGTAAACAACTGACTTAGAGAAAGGGACAAGAGTGGAGTGCCTTACTCCAAACTTATGTCGTATTGCTTAGGTTGAGAAAGTGAGATAAAGAATGCGAATAACTATTATATTTAAAGTTAAAAATAAGTTAAGTTAATAAACTTTAACGTAAAGACGAAAGAAAGATGCATCTTAAGTTCACTAACATGAATATATGTCCGATCATTAATCTAATAAAACAGTCAAGGGCAATAAAGGACAAATTATTTCTTATTTTCAGGTTCTTTAAACCTTTCCTTTAGCATTATCTAAGATCCCTTGCGGTTTATTTTCGGACAAAAAGGCGTTTTCATATTAAGAGATGAGCGTAAGAGTTTCAGAAAACCATTCAAATGCTTTAAAGTATCTGATTTCAAAACTATGAAACAAAAGATAAGATGGCTAACCATAAAACAAACTTTGTGCAGTAATCTGCACAAAGCTACTGCTACTTAATAGTAGAAATTAAACTTTACTATCGGAACAATAACAAATGTCCAAAATGAGTTTTCATTTAGAAGACGACATAAAATGAGAGCTCTGAATGCTGAAAACCAAATGAACATTGGTGATATTGAATCGACATATCCACAAAGTGTTTTATAACTTAACGAACCATACTAGCGGTACTGTTCGTCATAAAAGGAATCGATATCTCAACTTCTCTGCCATCACTTACGATATCAACTCTCCAATTAATTTGGGACACAAAGGCGGGAGCGGATGCAGTTTTACGGCGTTCATCTTCGTTCAAAAACCGCCGAGATATAGCTACATCGGCCCAACTTCCGCAACCGGTGTTCATTAGAACTTAGACCTGTATGCTTTCATCAACTTTCCAACGTAACGAACAGTAAAAGTTTCTGAGAGCTTCGAAATTTTAACACAACAGCGCTCCGATAGGGTTACGCACGTTAAAGTTTAAAACTAAATTGGCCACGATTTCTAGTCAGAAGGTCCATACGAACTAAATAAGATCTTTTATAAATAGGTACATACATATCGAACTGTGGGATCTGAGTGCGTATAAATAGTTCCTTTTTCTTAAAAGAGCGAAAATTTTCGAGTTTTTATCGCTTTATGTATTTTATGTCTACGCACTTAGAAAATCAGCGTTAAAATTAACTATAAGCAAGACTATATGATCACGGCGATGAGCATTGCTATGATTTAAACCATCATAGCATTGTACTCATTATGTAATTATTTTCTGCATTCACTGACAGAAATAATAAAGCAATTTTTAACATACGACAATACCAGTAACTTTTCCAAAGGCGCATCAATTAATTTTACAACTCCAGCCCGATTTTGTCAATTGAAGCTTTACATTTTAGAAATTTTAAACGGAAAATTTAACAACTGTAAGTGTTTTAATAAACTAGATTTCTTGTGAAACAAAAATATTGATAAATAATAAATAAAAAGCGATCGATCAATTTTTTTTTAAATATCGCAACTTGAAACCATTATTTTACGATACGAGTACGAGTTTATAAAATCAAATCGATTATATTTTATATACTCATTGATCTATTTAATCGATTTTTTTAGACAAAAGATATAATCGGGCACATTTAGTGACTCGATTCTAAGTGATGACTACTGCTCTTCTATTCTCTTTGACACTACCTGTCTTTTAAAAAGCTAATCCCGGTAAATCTCTCAGACAAAAGACATGATGAAGACATGATGAAGATATCATGGTATTTCAAAATTAAAATTTGTTGCATGACCCAAACTGCTATTGTGTTCTGCCGATAGCTGGTATCTTATCGATTATTGATTGATAATCAATTAGATGATCATTTCATAAGTTACCACAATTGATATTATTATTATTTAAGTAAAACATTAATTTTGTTTCAGTGTAGGTACCTAAGTTATTTTTAAATAAAAATGCCATGATTTTCTTATGCTATTTACTTTTCTAATTATATTTGCTGTTTCATTGGCTATATTGATACATATTTAATAATCGATCGAATTAACAAACAACGTTTATTGAAAAAATTTGTGTTGTACTTGATGTCAAGTGATTACCGCATCAGAGTTCAAATAAACCCATTATTAACCCATTAATACTACCTAACGGCTAGTATTAATATACATTAGAAATTAATAAGCCCATTGCGTATTTTATTTTAAAATGGACGCTCCTTCAGAATTCGTTTGGTGTAGAACGAATTCATAAACAATTATTCTACCACAAACGAGTAGTATATATGCTTTTCTGTGTTCCGGTTGGAAGAACAATAATGTCATCCCGACCGATTCCGGCCATGGCGGCTAATCTTCAAGAGATCAGCCAACTGCGCAGGATATATTATAGTGCACAAGCGTTTGCGCAGACACAGGTGCACTCACTCTTCCT
>DWHQ01000689.1:0-12871 GCA_018247955.1 Eurytides marcellus marcellus | reverse complement strand
AACGAACTTATAATAATAATAAAGAATTTATAATCACTAAGTATGGTGTTAAAGTTTTAAAACCAACATGAGAAAGACTTTGAGGAATAAAAATTTCTCATGATATCATCATCCGCAAGTCGACGATATTTTGATTTGACGATAAGCTTAGCATTCTGATTTTTTGCGATGACCCCGCACATCCGTTGATATTGACTGATAAAGCTTGACTAAGTCATATGGGAATGTGTGATATAAGTATAGATTGACTAGTGGTCTGTGCTATAGAATTTTAAGATCTTTTTGTACATTACATTTTTACGAATTTTAAACTGTGAATGTACCTCCATAAAATGAAAGTCATGTTTCGATATACACTGCGAACACCATGAAATATGACTTTATTCAGTATACTGTAAAGACATTTCACTTTATATTTTCAGTTAACTGTTTAAATTGTTGAATTAATGGATCAAAATGTTTGTTTATTTGTCCACTATATATTCCTAAAAAAATCATTTAATTGTGATGAAACTTCTTGAGTCATTCTGCATAAGCCCGCAAAGGTTTGCTCATAAAACTCTTTGGAAAACAAAAGTTTTTTTGAAAAAGGAAAGAAATTTTCCCGTAACCGTTCTATAAGTATATTAATAAACAAACTAAATAAAATCAAAAACTTTTTACACAGCTAATGCCATGTTATGTATACTGAGAATAGCTTGTTGAAAGTAAAAGATTATCAGAAAAAAACATTGTAGACGTTTCTTTGATCACGTGATAAAATTATAGCAAGAACCTTTCCTCTAATATGGCAGGGTTTGAAAAAGAAATGGTGGCAAAATATGATGTCATTAATTGCCCTGGAGTCATGGGGCGGGCATGTGTCAGCATACTGGCGACCATAAATATTTACCATAACAATAAAAATTTTAACATAGTGGGTTTAGCGCTCAGTGTTCGCAGATTTTCTTTCGCGATATTATAATGTAACAGTACACAAAACAGCAGTACTCGTATTCATGTAACCAGTAAATTATTTATTAAATCCAAAATTTGTATACATTTAGAAAAGGAGTAAAACAAATTCTCAAAAACTAGATTTTAAGTTTAACTGTCTATTTTATTTATTCGTTTAGTTCTTACGAGCTTTTCGATTTTTCTCCTCGGATTCCAAACATTTCTCTAGAATCTTCTCTCGGTCGCACACTTGTTCGCCGGTCGCTTGTTGATTCTCATAATCCGCAACTTTAGTCCTCGGGCAGACTGATCTGTTGAACCAGCCCAGGGAAAATAGAACCGTGGCCACCGCCCCCAAATGTATTGCGACGAACTGGAAGAAATGGTGTCGGTCTCGCTGCTCCCAGGACTTACCAACAGCCTCTTTACGGTCCCGCATCATCTTTTCAAAGTACTTGCGACTGGTTAAGTGCCATAGTCTGGTTGGTTTGATACCGCTGAACATTCTGACGGACTGTACACTCGGAAATTTTGTATTAAACCCTTTCAGGATCGCGTTACATAGTAAATATTGGGTAAACCATTTTTCAAGTCTGAGGTGCTGAGTGATTCGGTTGTATTTATCTATCTGAAATAACGATTTTATTACATATATCTACGGATTAGATTACTACAGTATTGTATGGTGAAGCGCTTAAAATAAAGAAAGATTTTACTACGCTATTACCATAATCTACGGAATTGTCGATGCGCGGGTGGCCTGCCTTTTAAATCCAATGGCATTGCAGTAATCCCCAAAATTATTCCATCGTACACTTAAGTCGAGCGCGGCTTGACATTAAACGTATAGTCAACAGAATCTATAATTTAAATTATGTCTAATCAGTACAAACTGCTTTTCCTTTACATGTAAAAAATCACTACCAACAAACAAACTTGCATTTCAAATGTTATTATGGGTTTCTAGCTTGTAACGACACTCATACACTATATAAGATCAATCACACCATTATTGTAACGGGGAAACCGTTACAATAATGGTGTGATTGATCTTATCTTATCTTATCTTGACTGACGTCGATGCTTTTAGCCTATGCGGCTCTATAAAGCTTTATCGGATCACCGAATTCATGGAAATGCTAGTTTCCACGAATTGGATATTGATGTGATTGATAATCATATAAGCCCGATAGAACAGTTTATACTTACTTCACAAGTACATTACGGCCAGCGGCGTCCTCCGCTGGTTTTCTCCAAAACCGTCGCGGTGCAGGTTAGAGCCGCTGACAGTGTCACGATGAAGATAAACTCATGCCGTCTCATGTCATTACGGGAAATATTTCAAAAACATAACATCATAATGTTTTTTCTAAAAAAACGTCATTTCATTCGACCTTTTTACATCGACTAGTCGTCGACATACCAGCTTGTATTATTACTGAATATTTGAAGAGTAAATTCCTTAAAGTGGTTTGTTCATATTGTTTCTCTAAGCAGCAACAGAATATGTGTTTGGTTTGATTTTTTTTACAAACAAACAACAAAAAAATATTTTCTAGCACGGAGATGACGTAAACAATTTAAAAAAATCTGTAAAACAAATCCGAAACAAAAATCTACCCGAGCGAAGTCGCGGGTCAAGCCTGATCCGTAATATATCAAACCATTAAATCACACTTTGCGAAGGTCGTTGACGTTGCGGACAATTTAATGTTACCATAGATTTTTTTAATCTAAAAGTTATTAAGATTCTGTCTTTAGAGTGGACCGTATGAACACGGTTTGTGTTCATACGGTTCACTCTAAAGATTGTTTGAGTTATTGCTAAATTTCATTTATGTATTAGTAACACCTGTAACGTACAAATTATAGCTTTTTGTTCTCTTTTAAACTACAACTATTCACACAATTCTACGTGTACTATTGTGCATGAGGGATCAAGTTTTTAACTCACGTTTATTTCTCTTCCTTGTTTAAATAATAATAACAGATCAATAAAATTAGTGGCGTGCGGAAACTACTAAAGTTTGTACCGATGCTAACATCTAGCTACGACATTATAAAACTAACGCGATATGTATAACATTAGCAAAATGTTTCTAAAATTTAAGGAATAAAATTTAAAAAATATAAAAAACAAACAATTCAATAAAAAACAAACTACCACTACCCACTTAATAAAAATAATCAAAAATGAATATATAAATAGGTTATCTTTTTAATCTAGAATTTTAATCAGCGTTAATTTGAATGAACTTAGGTTAATAGTTAACTACACATGTTGCATAATCTTTTTTAATTGTATGAATAAAATATGCATTTTATAGAGCACCGTAAATTCTTCAAAGTTGATATAGCCTGTACCATTAATATTCATAAAATTTTGTTGCAATAAATAAAATAAGTAAAAAATGAAATCAACATGATAGGTTAAAAAAGGAAGAACGAATATAAAAATATCTTATTTCATGCGATATTCAAAAGTATTTCAAGTATTTAGTACATAGAAACATAATCGAAAATAACTAAATATTTATATTCTCCAAATGTCAACGAGCTTGGCTATCCCATAAACAGAACCAAGCGAAACGACAACTGTCTGTCCGTCGCATTGTATTTATAGACGTGGCTTTCGTAAAAAATGGCCAATTATGTAGGACTATAGCGAACAGGTAAGAATAATCCCTATCCCGTAAGTGTGCGCTCTTCGCTGTCTATAGTTCTGTTTGTGTGCGTGGGTCCGTGCAGTCCCTTGTGCTTCGCGGCCTTCACAAGGCATCGCGTTCGGATTCGTTCATTTTTAATCAATAACTAAAAAGTATCTAACGTTTTCGTTTATTTCACTACATTAAGTAAGTTATGGAGAAAATAAATGAGTATGATGAGTAAACAAAGAAAACGTGTTATTTTTTCGGTTATATCGATATTAGTATGATTTTATGAATGAAATCTTCCATACATTTTTAATACTACCCGAATTTTTCTAAATATCCGTAGATATTGTTGTTCGTGTCGTTTTAAACACGACATATTCGGGTGAGCCGAACCACGCGGCGTCCGCGCAGCCTTCCGCCGTATAAAAGTCGACTTTCAAGCTCGGAGTCGGAGGCTCGGCGAGACCGCGCCGCGGCCTGTAGTTTGTAGTGGGAGAGCAAAACCTGTAGACACCGGCCGCTTACTTCATGACGGTCTACCTGCCCTGCCTCCGTCCCTTTCGCGCGCGTCGCGACCGCCGGAGCGACAGTTTCCGTTTCACCGCAGCACTCTGGTATGCAAAGATTGATAGCTTATATGACCATTCGCTTTTGAATGCGGCGAGAAATCACGCACGGTTAAGTTTCCCCGCCTGGCGTCCTTAGTTAGGATCGGCTAGACGTCGTCGTGTACACAATGCTCGCCTGAAGCTCCGACAGCGGGCCTGTTGACTCAGCTAAGGTCCTTTACCATCAGTGCTATTACAAGCTTTAGTACAAGTGATTTCAAACTGTCCCGTGTCTAGTTCTTTACGCTTTGGTGACGGAATACCCTCGTGTGACTTAAACTATGTGTGTGTTCGGTGTAAGTGTATGATGAACCAACTGTCATGGATCCTCTGGCAACGGAAAACGGAATCGTGGTGAACAATCTGAACCACGTCCGGAGTGACTCTCAGGTAAGATCGGCTAGGCGGCCAACTGGTTCGCTGCAACGCAGCTATGATACGGTGCAATGACTCTCCAGTATTTTAAATACGTTCCACGGTTACAGATTAAGTTGAGACTAACATCACAGCTTCTGTCATTCATGACAAAATCCGCTAAACTATCCGACGATACATTCACGATACCTATTTCATTTAAATCAAACACAATGAACGAAAACTTGTTTAGTAATAATATCTGGGCGTTATGAAAGAAACTTCCGATAAAATAGTAAATAGTGAGAGACATTCTATCCGACACATCTAGGACTCGAAAAACAGGTATGACTCCACTTTTAGCCGATAATAATACGTCGTAACAAAACTCGAAGCTGCATTCATTATGATCGTTGTAAATTATTCTGTACCTGCCATCGTATACACAACCAGTGCCCGGTTTAAAATGCCACATTTATCAGAGACAAGAGAAAGATTTTTAAATGTAAACACAATTGTTAAAGTAATAGTATATTTACATACATCTCTTTATATGTATGTATAAAGAGAAATGGTTTAATATTACATTAATATACAATTGCGAACTGTAAAAAGATATTCTGACTAACCAACGTATATATCATTACGTATATATAATTATCTTTTAGGTGCTTATTTTGTTCCTTCTACTGTTAATACATAATGTTAATATATAAATAACTACAGAAATTGAAGATATTGGAGATTACTTTTTGCGCAAATAAATTATTTAGTACGAACGCGAAATACCCAGATAATGGCGATGTCCCGATGTTCGTATATCGTCTCCACTGTTTTTAAACAAAAATGATAATGATCGGATGTTAAACGAAAAGCACATAATAAAGATGGTTCACACAATGATTTCTTGTACTTAAACAAATACGAGAAATTTAATTCTTTTCTTTAATAAGGAAACTTAATTCTTGTTGTTTGTGGTTTTATGTTTCCCTACAGTAGATAGTTCACTACCTGAACTGTAAGCTGGCTAAGAGGTCAAGGTTAAATTAGCATCGTATATAAAAAGAAACTTCAATCTTAACCGCATGACCAACCCGTTGGAATGTGCAATGCACTTTAAATGAGTTCTGTAGTGTACGGACAATAGTCTGACACATACAAATGGTATGTGGTACCTGCGACTATAAAAATAATTTGCACGGATTCTTATTTTCTCGTTTTACTAAAGAGAGCCTAAAAATATCAAATGTAGACGATGGTTCGGCCAATGCTCATAACACTTCTCTTAACTAAGAGTCTTCGTCAGTGTAGTGCACGGTAGCACACAAAAAAAAAATGTTTACAACTCATTTTTATAATAGTATACAGAGATGCGTTCGCATTGTCATGCCCCATTTTTGCCATGAAGGATATTTCATTTGTATCAAAAACCTTTCGTTTGTTTCATGAGAGTTGATTTTTTTAATGCGAACCGACCGTTAAAATCAGAGCAGATTTGGTAACAAATCCATATGATTTTTATACATTATAATTCTAGTATAATTATATTCTATTAGTGGTTTTATGTGTTAATCATTTGAATATTAATCTGCACATATTCCTAAACACTTTTTGAATTCAAGTCATTCACGATACTAAATATTGAACGATGTTGTTATATAATAAAAATATTTATTAGTAAACAGTTTTATTTAGTATTTGGCAATACCAAATTAATATGGATTTGGAATTGTTATTAATATCATAATATGTTTTGTTATGTTGCCATTGTTCGATTATATTTGTTAATAATTGAGTGAAACAGTTTGCAGTTGCAGTGGATGGAATCTTCTCAGTTAAACTAAATTGCTCCAACCTCTGACATAACCTCGATCAATTGATGCTTCGATCAAATTGTTCTCGTCACTTGTAAACGAAACACTTATTCGTTCGTTCAATTTATTCAATCTACTCGCTCCTCTTTGTATAACTTGCGAAATGCAATATTTGGTGTCGCATTTTTCAGTTTATTTTATTCACTAAACTTTAAAAAGTTGTTTAACACTTCGGTAGTCGGTCAACAGTGTATAAAAATCAAGGAATACGTTACAATTGTAACAACTTTTGTGGAGTCCTGGCGTTTTGAAGTGTTTTTATTTGCACTTTAACACTTGAGTGAGCACTTTCGATCTTTTGATCTAGCTTATTATTTGCCCATTAATGATGATGAAAGTTAAGGCATAAAGATACTTCTGTAACTCTGTTGTCGCATGAACGGACCGTCATCACAGTAAGAGTATCATTATAGAGGTAGTGACTCTTTTGCAAAGCCTGGTATCAGAAATATCAATCAATAATTTATTTATTGTGCAATTATAGGTTACTCAATAGATGTTCATAAACCGTACATTTTGCTATAACTTGCTCTATTGGCATACAATATTATAACATCGCAATATTATAACGTCGCTTATTTAGAAAAACCCTGTAAATTTTAATATATAAATACACATTGATAACACTTTATGTTATAAATGGAATTTACAGGTAATTAAATTACAGAATTACGTAAGTTTTTATTTTATTTTTACCAAAATTGTTTCTTTTATACTTTAAAAAAGCACCTCGCCACAAGTTTAATATAAACACCTCGCTGAAGTAATAGAACTGTATAGTTTTTAAACCAAAATTGAAACGCAACAAGTACCTATATTAGATTTATACTTTTGAGTTAATGCTAACGTTACATAACATAGGTCATAATACACTGCCATAGTCTTCGGACTGAAAGGGAAAACATTATATATAAGTGAAGTTAATACCTTTTGCAGCTATGGAAACAGTCCACTAAAAGAACCATGAAGCACATTTACATTTAATTAAGATAATTTTAACACTGATAATGATATTCCCACGTTGAACAATAACATTACGAGAGCAATAAATATGCATGAGTTAGTTTTGAGGAATTGTAATAATAAGTATCATATGTAGGCAATTACATTTTTTACGTAGGAGGCAAAGGATTAGGCGATTCACCACCGCCCATGGACATTTGCAACGTCAAAGGATTTGCAAAAGTGTTGCCGGCCTTTGTACTTTTCAATATTTTTTCGATAAACATGTAAACTTTATTTCTAATGCTGTTCACGAAATAAACATCTGTAACACGATGCACCATTCGTTACTTTCTTAGTTATTTTACCTAAGAAAGTGTGTGACAGGTGTGAAATGTATTGTCTTAAAAAACGTTTTACAAAATACCCCGTAAAAAAATATAATTAATTATCACAGCCAAAAATTTTGTCAACCCTAGTAAGCTGTCATGTCAGGGAACCAGAATAATATATGAGCCGTTAGATTTCAAATCGCATCAAGTCCATTTTTGACAAAAGGCCAAATTTTGTTCATATTTAAAAGAAATATTAATTATCTATTGATCCAACTCCATGTGGTTTTCAAGTTAAGTAAGACCCGTCCCTTTTTCGAATAACTCCAACAAAAACGATTTATACACATTTAGATATTTTGGACATAGTGCTTTTTGAAATCTAACAACTCATATAATATAAATATATCTCTATAATAGCCCATGGTTTGCTTTTATTTTCTATACACTTATGCCACATTTACGGAAATACTTGTACAATACATTATTTTGACGGTCAATGTGTATATTGCTTCACGTCCTCTAAGAACAGAAGCTGAAATCTCTTTTCTGAATTTAGTTACCATTTAATAAAGAGTATTAAAGTACTAACGTTAATAATTTTAACTCTTTTTAACTTATTTTGTTACTTGCTTACTTACTTGTTATATTAGGTTTATCATTTTCTACGAGTTTGTTCTAAAGTTATTTCTTATATCTTTCGTCACGATTGTGTTCCGGATCTTCATCTTCAAGAATAACAAAAGGGAGCCGAAAAATTCAATATCCCCTAAAACGAAAGATCTCATTTTTTGCCCCGACAAAGTCCAGAATCGGAGGAGGCACATGTCAGATGACGTCATCTTCCCGGCGAAACCTGTTTCGCGCCAATTCGCAGCTGTCGTCGACAAAGCGGTTGGGCTGCCAATGAGTTGTGCTCTTTTAGTTTTATTTTCCTTGGCCCGGGCCTGACTTTCAGCCTCCGAGATACACCGTTAACTCCTCTAATTATACTTCGCTGTTTTACTGCAACGTTTATTAAAGGACGAATATCAAAAATGCACATTACGACGACTGTACTGACCTCGCGTAAAGGAGCTCGTGTCGAAATAAAAACATACAACTCGGTTTAATGCAAATGACTCATTCAAACTCTAGTGTCGAAAAGAAATCCGTTGCAGTGTTCTCTTATTGATATTTTTTATTAAAAAGTTAAGTTAGTTTTTTTTTTTTAATTTTTACTTCGCGCGCTAGTTGTCTTGGCAAATGTGAGTAAAAAATAAAATCATATGAGCTTCGAATATTAATTTGGTACAAAATTTATTAACATTCTGAAATCACACATTTCTAACCGTTTCATACCATTATGGCAAAACACCAGAGCGCGTATAAATATAAATCCACTTACAAAGCAATAGAGCAATATGTAATAAAATAAAATTATGTAACTTTTCAAATTCTTACTGTTAAAATTGTAATATTCAATTGTAACTGATATTGACATATGACATATATTCTTGCATTTCTCGTTTGCCATCTTAATTTAGTGGTTTCATTTGAATTTATATCTGAAATGTGACACACACGTCACAGTATGATGGATGCGTAAAACAAATTTTACATATTTTAAACTTATTACACTAAAAAAATCTACCGTCATGTTGTATTGTATCGAATTCTTGAAAATTCAAACACTGCATAATCCATAATCACGGGATTTTATTTTCACATGGAGTACATGAATTTGTCATCATTCCCGTGAATATGTATTATGTACACTAAGCACAGGATGTATCACAGCTATTAGTAATCGGATAGAGCCTACACAAGGCTTTTTAGTACGCTTTAAATTATAATCGTACAAATATATAATTAACCTGATACATAACAGAACGTTAGAGCTTTTAAACTAATATGTTTATTGTTTTGCTAAAATTTTTTAATACTTCTCTTGACTGATCTGGTATTGCAGGCTCATTACAGACCTCACCCGCGTACCTTTGCTCTATGCGTATTATTTCCCTTATCTTCGTATTATTTTTTCCTCAAAAAATTATAATTTTTTCACTTTTTACCAAAATCCTTTCGGTTATCTTAAAAACTACATCTGTACCAAAAACGGATATGGTCCAATGGACGAGGATAAATATAGGCATAGGTATAGTTTCAAGTACGGAAAGTAGCTTTTATTTCAATAACTAACAAAATCTAAATTTTCGCGCGGGCGAGATCTAGTTAAGAATATTAGTACGGATATGGGGCATTAAAAACAAATTGAATACATATCTAATGAAAGCCATTCGCTATTCCTACACGGCCGCAATTTAGCTTAATTGGGGTTCCGCAAACTAAGTAATAACGTCCTCCTATTACAAAGTTCAGTAGCCCCGTTTTCCTGCTGCGATTTACTCGGCAGCTTTCCTACCGACCGGTTGCTCTGGTCGGACCGCCTCATTGGACAGTCAATGGAAACTGTAACGCCATCTTTGGACCTACGCACTGCCCAAGTAACGCTTCTCAAATGACACCGTGCACGATTGCAATTAAAGGATTTTTTTCTGTTATAATCGTTAATTATCTAACGGTCTCTCTCTTGGCAAACGAGCAAACGGTGTTCTTAATGTTTAATGATTGTACAACATCCGTGGTTTCGAAAGAAATAACGTTGCCAATTCGTCAACATTTAAAATATTGGGTACTACTTACTCCCAGATGAAATGCAAAAGTATTTACTTGTATTTGACATCCGCCTTCTGCCACATTTCCCGGGGAAAACTGCTTTAATTTAAAACAACAGAACTATACAACGCAGAATCCCACATCTATATTAGTTCAAATGAAAGCAAATATTTGCTTTCAAAGTATGTACCTATTACTTTTTGTATTGTAAGTAAAATATAGTACTTTAAGGATTTAGGCGAACACCATAAAGAGATAATAATATCGGATACTAAAGATGTTAAACGTTACGAAAGCAATATATACAAGGGGATTAAAAATTAAAGAGCTGTCAATGGAGTTAGACAGAAGTTCGACAATTCGAACAGTTCGAAGCTTATACAACAATTCGAAGTTTATATGGGTTTAATTGATTGTTTGAGAAACTCCTCTTTCACGTGACCAATTCGCTACGGTTTTTTTCTCCCAAAATTTTTGAATTAAAACTTTTACTTTCTCTGAACCGGTCCTCGCGGACACCTGGTCGCCACTTGCATATTTATAACGTCACTCCAAATCTTCGGCAAATTACATAAGTGCATAAATTTCATCCGAAAGTGATTTTGATTTAAATTATGAAAGTTCGCGCTTCGAAAAGCGTTGACGACTTTTTTAGGCAAATAAATAACAACACCGTTTTCCTAACATAGGCATATCCAGAGAAGAACTGTCTAGAAACTTCTTGATCTTGATTATTGTTTGTTTTGTATTTTTTCACGTTGGGAAACGCTCTTTCAATTGAGGTTATTTTATGCATTTATTAGAAGCGCATAAAGAAAAATAATTGCGTTCCATTATTAATTTATTTTATCTCCTTTTAATGATTATAGGAGAAAAATAATATGGACATTGGCGATCTTCCGTCATCCAATTAAATTCCATAGTCTATGATAGATCTACATCAAAAATTTTGTATTTATCGTGATCATAAAAGAGAGGTAATGTTTACCGTACCGTCGGAAATTTGTTTTACCTACTATTAAATTTGTTACTAACGTTTTTCCCATCACGTTTTTTAAAGCATTACAATTTAAAAAACTACATCACGCTTCCCAGTTATCGTGATAACCCAACATTTGATTTGCGATTTTAGATGTAACGATCCGTGTGATGTTCTTGTAAATTGCAAATGAACAGTAAAAAAATCAGTTCGCCCATTCCGTTAATTTAATGTTTATTGCCGGTATTCAGATAAGATTAATATTGCATTAGTTGCATTTTTATTATTTATTTAAGGAAATCTTGATGTGAGTTGTTAAGTTTATAAATGTAAGAAATTTATAAATGCAAATAAAAAGTATGCAAGTTAAGGAAAAGTAATAAGTAAGGCATCCTATTTTTTTTTTCTTATTACTATTTTTGTAGGTACAAATGTCATAAATCGCCTTCTGATTTTCAAATCCTAATTTCTCTAATTACAAAATAATAGTAAAATATACAGCAGCTAGGAAATTTGCAAGTGAAAAATAAAAGATTATTTTCCACGCATCTTGGTTCTTCATATATTTTTCAATAACACTTTCAATATGCATTTTTAATAACAGTTAATGTAACTACTGTCTCTATTATGATTGTTTGTATTAAATCTTATCATATACAACGATAGTAGAATTAATGCCTACAAAAGGAATGCGTAAAGGCTCAAATGCCTAAACATGTTTTGATTTCTAAATTCCGTGATACCGCTTAAATTCTAATAAATTAAGTTATAAAATGTTATTTGATAGGAGAATCAGTAATTTTAAAATTATACTTAGTAATAAAAGCCTTGTGCCAAAATTATCTTAGACAACGGTATAAATAGATGATTTGAATTAAAAATCGCTCCGATGATGACGCAAAACGTTATCAATACGTAATTTTATGATGGTGGGCGTTTAACAATGGAAACAAACAACAGACGATAGATGTCTAAAGTTACATACGATAAAGTTACTTTACGTAAATGTTTAAAATGAAATTTGTATGTAAATGTTTAATTTGACATTGCATAAAGTAAAAACTATAAAATTAAATAAAAACTAACCAGTTAGGCAGATCTGACTTTTAAAAGTATTGACCGTTTTAAGATGTAACACATTAAAGCATAGATTCTCAAAGTGGTCTATATAGACCCCCAGGGGTCTATGACAACTTGAAAGGGGTCTACGTCACTGAAAAAAAAAATGGACCCCAAGTCCATGAAATGAAAACGGGGGTCCACGATATGGAACTCAACATACACTGATAGTGCCTATTTACTTACATTACAAAAATATATACATTACAGTATAAAACTTAACATGTGTTTTTACTTTAATACTAAACTTCACTACAGTAAAAAGTTTATAAAAAATCAATATCAGGTAAGTAAGGGGTCTACCCAAAAGCGAAAAACATGGCAAGGGGTCTACGACACAAAAAAGTTTGGGAACCCCTGCATTAAAGTAACCGAATTTAGAAAACCGTTATATAAGCAAGTCACACTTAAGACC
>DWHQ01000688.1:0-12873 GCA_018247955.1 Eurytides marcellus marcellus | reverse complement strand
GGATATTAGTTCATTAATTTTTTTATTCCAGTATAAATAAACATCGTCTTGCTCCGGCAGTAGCAGAAGTAAGTTCGTTAGAGTGCTTTAAATGTGGGACAATTTGGCTAGAAATATATATCATTTTAAAAGAGTAAATAATAATGAATATATAATATAACACTTAATGTAATAAAGATTATTAAAAATTACATATTACAATGTAATTAAATGAATAGGCATTATCACTCCTCATTACCACCGCCAAGATGCTAAACGGTTACATATTAAGTAGATTTTCCGTTACGGTGAAGCAATTATCATAATTTAATCACCTGCGTAGGTAACATCGTGTAAGTTGAAGCTTTAAGCTTTGCTTCGAGCTTTTGACGAGCTTAGTCTGTGGTGTTTGTCATTATTTAAGACCCAAAAGATGCGTTCACAGATCTTTATTCATTGCGCATAAACAATAATATCTATTTTTGATAAACAATGTAACAATGCAGAACTATTAGTTTCAGGAAAAATAAGAAGCTATTTTAAAAGTCATGGGACAAAATTATAAAATTTTTGGCATTAAAAATATTAGGTTTACTTATGTTTTGGGTCTTTCAAAATGGCGGCACGCTAAAAGTTTTATCGGAGCTTGAACGCGTCGGTAACGCGGAGGGGAGTGGAGTGGCTGACGGGGAGGGGGAGAGGCCGCATGCGTACCGAGGGCTCGAGCTGCATTCCAGTAGTTCGGCCGACCGCCGCGCGGCGCTACGTATATTTTGTCTGTTCGCGACGCCCGCTCTCACCACAAAGAACGCTTCAGTATTGTAAAAAAATCTGTGATGTATTGATTAATTCCAACATTTCGCCAACACAAAAACCGTTGGCCAACCAAAACGGACTTGTTTCGGACACGGTGCACATTGTTTCAGTGAGCTTCTTGAGCGTTATACTGCGGGCCACGTCCTATGGAATTCCACATTTATCGATGAATAGAATCTAGTGTGTGGACCGAACATGGTGGACTTTACGGTGCGATGTTGAATGCGTACGAATTGTTCGTGTTTTCTGTGTTAAATTCTTATATTTCATAGTGTGAACTTGTTTATTCGGCGACTACGAATATGGATTGGTACGTGCACGCTTAGAACGCTTCCCAGGAGGGGCCGAGTTCGCGTTGGATAATGAGAGTTGGGGAACGATAAACATCAAGAATGGTATCGTTCGGCTACTTCGGGCTTCGGCAGGCCCCTTGGACTCTGCTCGTCCTGATCTTTTTCATCGAAAGCGTCATGGGGAATTATGCGAAATCCTTCTATATACATTGGAACACAACAAATAGTATATTCAGAATAGACAACACAGATCATGTATTTGATCTCAATAAAGGGAATGCACAGTTTGAATACGACCAAGTGAATATAATATGTCCCGTTTACGCACCGGATACGTTCGAGGAGGATATGGAGAAGTATATAATATACAATGTGAGTAAAGAGGAATATGACACATGTAGGATAACGAATCCCAATCCGCGGATAATAGCGATATGCGACAAGCCGAACAAGCTAATGTTCTTCACGATCACCTTTCGGCCGTTCACACCGCAGCCCGGCGGGCTGGAGTTCCTGCCGGGCAAGGACTACTAC
Organism: Eurytides marcellus marcellus; assembly: GCA_018247955.1. Classification (NCBI taxonomy): domain Eukaryota; kingdom Metazoa; phylum Arthropoda; class Insecta; order Lepidoptera; family Papilionidae; genus Eurytides; species Eurytides marcellus. Next base: position 11,251 of record DWHQ01000688.1, on the reverse strand, counting down.
TTCATATCTACGTCTAGTAAGGATGACCTGCACCGGAGGATCGGGGGCCGCTGCCTCAGTCATAACATGAAGCTCGTTTTCCGGGTGTGTTGCAAGCCGGAGGAGCAGTCGCCGGCGCCGGTACCCCAGCCGACGCCTCCGCCGCCACCGCCGCCGCCGACTGCGCCACCGACCACGACCACCTCGACCACAGTCAAGCCTGTCACCAAGAAGACGCACAAATACGACAAGACGCCCAACGAGGTGGTGAAGAGTGAGGAGCTTTCGTACTCGCGTGGCGCGGCCCTTGCCTCGTCGCTCGCCCTCGCTCTGGCTGCGAGCGCCGTTTTAGCGCCTCTGGCTCGGTGAATGTGCGCCAAGGCGGCGCGGCCCCCGCGACCGGACCTCCTCGCCAAGCCCTGCTCGGCTCACGCACAGACACTGCAATCAATCCACTTGCGTCCAGACACTCTAGTCTTCGCGTGAATTGGTGAACGCTAATGTGACGTTATGTGAACCGTAGGGTAGTGCCGGGCCGCCCAGGGCGACCTCTTGTTTGTGCCGCGTGGAGGGATTTTGGTTGAGTTCTTGTAAGTACTTAGTGCTGTGCCAGAAGTGGTTTGGTGCCGGGGGCTGGTGTCCGTTGAGTGCAGTGACAGTTGTAGAGTTGTGCGAAATTCCTAGGTATTTCTACGTAAAGTTCCAATGACTTTAGTCCTTAAGGAACCTAAGTTGAGAGCCTAATTTTTACTATTGTAACTAAAGTATATTGGGCCTACTGAATAATCGAACTAATATATTATACACCGGAAGATCACTTTGAAGCAGAGCAAGCTGCGAAAATATTATATATAAAATGTTAACATGTGTAATGGTAATATAGGTTTCTTAAACCATTAGGAATTAAACAATTTTTATATTTTCACTAATGCAATGAAGGAATATTTGATTAAGAATTAGGAAGCAAATACAGATATTATAGGAGAAATCTTATATAGAACGAGGATTAGTTAGATATTAATTTAGTTCAAAAGACATTTTTTTTTTATTTTTCACGCAACGTATATTTAGAATTTATTTATACGAAAAAAAAATGCTCGGACAAGTTCAGAATCTTGTCCACAAATACTGTGATTTTGGTTTTATTTAGATGGTAATTTTTCTCTTTATGCTTTCATTATGTGATATGAAACTAAATGTATTTTAATGTAAAGCACTTTCACGTCATAATATTATTTCAATTTCGACTAATTTTGCGAATACGCTTGTTCTTATTAATTTTAGAGAGCATTTTAAAGGCCTATCACAATCGCATATACATAAATATTATTTAAGAGTAAAACTATTGATGAATTGGATATATTCGTTTGGGTGGACCGAACACTTGCGACCTAAAATCAGATGCCTTTTCTTATATTTAGAATTACTATCAAATAATCCTTGAAACGATACACCGACAGGATTTTGATGTTAATCAGTTTTGTATGGAGTTCATTCGCCATTTTTTTCCATCGTCTTCACAAAAGACATAATCATATGATAAGCACACTCAGTGCCATTCGTTAAATGTGCTTAAAATAACTTTGCACGATGTAATGAAATAGTCAAATAGTTGAATAGTAGTTGAAATAGACCGGTTTTCAGTTAGACATACGCATTTAGTAACAGGTATAATTTTAAATAGTACTTAAGAACCAAACGCTTGAGTTTCGTATTATATTGAATATCCATCGCGCTATCTATCTAAGTTAGTCAATTCAAAGTGCATCTAAAGTTACATGTTCAATATGTTTACATAGAATATATAGCGACTATACATTGTAATCTAAACTGTTGTCAGCATTCAGTTTGTAACATTTCATCCTTAAAACTGACTATGAAAAAGTCTTGTACAACTACCGAAATAAATAAGACTTTAAAATGTATACAGTTTACTTGAACATAAATATTTAACTTAATCCGAGGAACAAAGAGTAACGCCGTGAAGACTCCCGTTAAGGATTTCAAGTTCCGAACTAACCTATGTAAATTTATTCTTCGGGAAGCAAAGAATGAATCTACTAAAATAAGGCTAAAGAAAAATTTCATGCTCCTCGACTCGGAGGAATTAATGCTAATGAATTCGTAACTGATTCAGGTAGCCAAATGCGCGAGTTGCAATTGAAAATTACAAAGGGAAAAGCGACTGGAGAATTTTAAAAGAAACTCGGGAAGAAACTAGATTAACTGTATTGTAATGATCTTCGTTCACTCGAAATGGACTCTCGATATGAAACATGAGAGAGAAAACACACACGAAAATATATTCATTCACTAACGATCACTTATTCGTAAGAACAAGAAAGATTACTGTAATAAATTTCGTCGAACGAATGATATTACATTGTAACACAACTTTTATTGATGTCAAAGAAACCGTTAGCGTAAATTTGAAAAGAGAAACTGGATACGGAACTATTATTTTGTTTCGTATGCTTGTTTAGCACAAATATTTTTTTGCTTTCTTTGTCTCAATGTTTTTTAATGATCTCTGTCCACGTGTCGTCTATTAACGACGTACGGATATTAGCAGGCGCTTTTACCAAAAGAGACATTTTAAAAGAATGTATCATTAAAGATCAAAGCACGTTGTTTTTTTTTTTATAAATGACTGCAAAATGTAGTAAGGAATTTGAAATTCTTACAGCCAGTAATAAAAACTGATTAATGTTGTTTAAACATTAAATAGTAAGGTTTTTTTTTAATTTAGAACTTTGTATGTGCGTGCAACAGATACGTTAACGAATAAACAATGTCAATAATTTTAATGCATTGTTGTCTAAACACGGGTTCTCTAAAATAGAACGTTTCGTTTGGCACCTATTAAGTTGGTGTGTCTACAACGGAGGTGCGTTTCCCTGTGAGTGCTTCTATTTTTATATAAACTAAACAGTTTGAATGTCTGCTTAAGCGTTTCTTGGTACAGGCGTTGTTTAAAGTTGTCTTTTGGCTATTTTGAGATTACTGCCGCGAAGGGATTGTGAAGGGATAATCAGCCTAACCTGGCGGTAATAAATTTTGGAACGTGCTTCTTTATATAGTCAGCCTTATGTTTAATCTTCAATTTGGACATTTAGATACTCTATCCTACAAATTTAACGCACGAGAAATTGAAACCTCCGTTTTTTTTTTGTTTAAATTACGACATTTCATCAAATTGTTACAATTTAACTTCAACGAACCCATTTAAATCGTCGATCTGTTTTTAAACGGGACACAACAAGCCATGTGACATTTTATTAATGAGTAAAACCATTATATTAGAGTACCTAACATTTATCACCTGAAAATCACACATATTCGCATAAGCAAAGGCGGGAACGAAAAGACAATTTCAAAGATTTATATCAAAGTATTCGTGTTCCATCCCGAAGAAATAGCTCGCTGTATAGTTAGCAGTGACATCAAAGAATCCAGGCCGAGATTAATTGATGACTTCATATTCGTTTACCGAGGGACGGAGATCGAAGACTGCGCTATTTTCAATTTTGTTTAATTTCTTTTTTGTTACTGCTGTTGTTTTATTCAATGTAATATTTTGTCGTTTGTATACGATTGGTCGAAGTTTCTATTTTGCTTAAACAACATTTATGCAACTCAAACATGTACCGTATCGGGTATCATGACGTTTATTTTATCTGTTCCTTTTTTAACTCGACTGCTGGCTTTAACTATTTTGAATTATGTTTGCCTTAGGCGAGGAGGAGGGAGGGTATTCGTACGTCGTTCGACATCACTGATGATCATCGTATCAGTCGAGCATAAACTAATGCACTTCTCAATATAAAACGAAACTCAATCGGTTGAATAATTTTTCTTAGTATTCAATCTCTCTATTAGTTTTCGGTTAGTTGTGCTGTGTACTTAGACTAATTAATTGCCTATATTAAAAATGACCTCATTTTTGAATCTCGAAAGAAAATCAGTCCGCTAGTTTTAATGATGAGAAAAGCATAATTTTATATTTAACTAAAGTTTGGACTATTTGCCGATAAGGGGCGAAGTTGTTAACATGGTATATACGTATAAGAATATTGGAGTTTATCGATTTTATTGTAATAAAAAAGTGTATAAGTTTCATTTTAGAATTCTCTTTAGCCGTTGGTGCATCTGTGTGTGTTTTTTTTTAAGAAATTTGTCTCGTTTTTTAATTCTCTGTACAAATTACTCGTACCCAACATTTAAAGCACGTCCTATGAAAATTGTGAAAGACTTATAAGCCCGTTGTCAACTTCGTCCCCGATCGGTGAATAAAAATTAATTGATAAATATGTAAGTTATTATATGTGACGTATTTCGTTTTATTATGGCATAGTTATTAAATTGAAACAGTCCGATATCAGTGACGTCATCTATCAGAGCTATCCTAGAACGTGTGCCTCGTTGTCTAGAATTTTGCGCAAGCATTGCCATCCAAGGTTTTATCTATGGAATGCCATAAACTTGAGATAGATAAAGCCATCTTCTCTATGGTCGTGCTAAAGTGGGCATTTTGAAACATGTTATTTTACTCAACGGAGGTTGTAAAATGTTTTACTTGTTCTTACAGGTTTCGAAATTCCTATATTTTGACTAAAAGAAAATTGTTAATAGAGTTTAGTTTTTTTAACGAATAAAATGTTTATTTCTTAAGATAAGGTCACTTCATTGTAATTAAAATCATGTATCATTGTCATTATGGATGTAAAAGAAAATTCACCTGGAAAGTACTTGTTTTTGTTCACGTTTAGCAGGGAGATTTATCTATACAGTAGTTTTTCAACCGATATAAACGAGAAATGCGTTTTAATTATTTATATTTTCATGTTGGTGCTATTGACGAAGGCTAAAATGCATTTAATGTGAATAAGTGTGTATACCTTTGTGCTATTCCTTTTATTTTTATTTTTCGCGACAATGAAAAAAATAGACTGAACTTTTAACATTTATGTTCATACATGTACTTAAGTTTTGTATTATATTTAATAGAGTAAAGGTATAACTAAATTTTATAGCATCAGCTACCTCTTGAAACTGTTCTAAAGGTATTTTTGTAGTTATAACTTTAGTAATAATAATAAGCTCTGATCACGTGACGTTACTGGGATCGGCTTTGTGCTTTCCTATAAAAGAGAAATAAAAACACATTCAAAATCCTCACTATTCCTAAAAAAACAATTGTTGGTTATTATGAATAAAAAAATGGTTAAATCATACTTTATAGGTTGTAGGGAACGGTGTATGTACCGCTTAGTTTACGACGCGTATATTTTTTGCAGTTGTATCTTTATGTATTATTGCTATTAACTATTATGAAAAAAGCGGCCATAAATATAATTGCAATTGTTTTGGTGAAATCGTGTTTCAGAAATGTCTGTTGGGGCAGAGACTACGCTCTTCAGTGTTAAAAACTATATCTATTGAGGTTACGTGATGTCATCATTCCGATATCGATATTGATGTAAACTACACTAATATATGCAGTATGAAATTATGACCTAAGCTCATGAAATTCCTGTCTACCCACACTGTGACTCATTCGACTGCACAGTCACCGGTCAAAATGCACAATAATTAATTCATTGTTTACTTAAAGGTAGACAGACACTGGCGTAAGCAAAATGCCATTGCTAGATTTATTGCAAACAATACGCTGTATTAGTGTAGTCCGTACTTTTCAATTCAGGTTTGTGTGTCAATAGATTAAGAGATTGTCTCTGCTTCATGCCAGAAATTACGGGACGAACAGTATATAAATGAAATTTGCTAGTGATCAAGTGAAATTGGATAAGAGTGTTTTTTTTGTAAAAATAGAGAAAGGGATGGGGGATGTTGGATTGGAAAAGTAAATAATTGTACCTATTAAGCGAACTTCGTAAGGATTATTGTAAATATGTTGTTAACTTAAGCGTAGACCCTGTAGGTATTTATTTTTACGATTTCGGTCCTTTGTTGAAATCCAAAGTTTTTAATTTATTTTTCGACCAATAAATGTTGGAGAGAACTATGTCAATCTTTTTTATTTCATTCCGCTAACAAGGGATAACAACCGCTAACATTTTTTATTATTTACAAACCACCTAACCTATGTTTATTACTTTAAGAAACACAACTGTTAATGAGTGTTATAATGGTTAAAAATACAATTTTAAAAATATCTTGTATATCACTATCATACTAAATTCCTTCTAAGAATAATTGCGAAGGAACTGAAATAAAAAGGAAGAAACCTTCTGAGGTTAGCAGAAGTAATCCCAGAAAAAGGGGTTTATACAAACTGTTAACATAATTAAATCGAATAAACACTGCAAGATACTGTTAGCTCTATAATTTGTGTAAGAAAATACTGTCAGTAATCGGGGTTGATTTAAATATCAGATTGGGATGTTAACGAAAGCTTTCCAGTGATTATGTATTTTTCAGTGATTATGTATGCAAAATGGGCGACGATATTTAAGTCTTTGATAATTAATTACAAGAATAAGTCAAAGTTAATTTCGAAATTCATTTGAAAAATAACCGTCTTGTATTTGATATTCTGATTTAATTTTTTCTATTAAATCTTTATTGATTGCCAATTTTAAATAGACTACAGATATTGAATCAAGTGATTTTGCTCGCTGAGTACCACGCGGTATAAACTTAAATCTGTAAAGCTTTTTACTCGAGAAGATCTCTCAAACAGGGACAATTACATGCTCTTATAAACTTATCAATAATCATTTTTTATGTTTTTTTCAAGCATTTTACGCACACGAAGAGTGTTTGTCTTAGAACTATCTTTTAGGGAATGTAAGCTATGTACAGTCAAAGTTTACATAGAATATGTCCTGTACGTCCAGAAAATATAAAAATATATAACATTTATTGACTAATTTCTATACTATACTAAAAATATGCAATAATAAAGATCTAGTACTTAGGTACGAGCCTTACTAACCTTCATACTAATCAAAATAATATAATAATCAATAAGTTCTGATCGAATTTTGACCATTGGTGATCTTTATTATACTATTTATTGGAGCAGGAATCGGGCCGTAACCTCAACGTGGTCTTTTTAACCGACTTCAAAAAAGGAGGAGGTTCTCTATTCGACTATATTTTTTTATGTGTGTTACTTTATAACTTTTTAAAGGGTGTACCGAATTTGATGATTATTATTATATTTGAAAGCTGATGCTTGTCGTGTGGTCCCATATAAATTTTAGCGAGATATGACGAGTAGTTTTTGAGTTCTCCATAATTATAAGTATTTTTGTTGTAAACGGTATATCGCAAGTAGGATTTATATGACGTCGGTTAATACATTTTATACAAAATTTAAATTATTCTGCACAAAACAGTCTGATTGGATCACGACTTCAGCATCATATAAATTTTAGCGAGATTTAAAGAGTAGTTTTTGAGTTCTCCCTAATTATGCGTGTTTTTGTGGTAAACGGTATATCGCAAGTAGGATTTACATATATGAAGTCGGTTAATACATTTTATAAAAAAATGATGATTTGATTCTATGTGTGACATACATGGGGCGAACAAGCGAGCAATTCAGCAGATGGTAAGAGATTTCTAACCCCTATGGACATTGGCAACATGAAAGGACTTTCAACGCATTGCTGGCACGGTGGTAGATTGGCAGTCATTGAGGTGGTGATGATGGTGGTCATTGAATAGTAGAGAATCTTAGAAGTAGATATTAATGCGAACATTTCCTTTAAATATTCCTTATGGTATAATTGATATAATTGATATTAAATATAGTAGGAGTAAAGTTTTTTAAAAAGAGAATTAAAATTGACTCGTTATGTTTGTTCGCAATATTGAAATATAGCATAAGTTAAACAAGTCCGAAACTTTTACAGAGTGTGTTAAAACTTAATGGCTTTAAGGGTCGGGTTGCAGGGTTCATACGATACCTAGAAAACATTAGTTGCGGTAAAGTTATATAACTACGGGGCATCTTATACCTAAACAAGAGTTTATTATGTACTTTAGAAGTCTGACTATAGTCGTATAAGACTAGAGGCATATTTGTTAGGCTTGGAAAATTTTGTAAAACGGCCTGTTCCAAAAGATGTTTGGTTTGTTTTAGAAAACTATTAAATCGACCTTATTACCACAAACCGATATCAAAAGACTATCAATAATTAATGCTCCTTTTTTCCAAATATTATGAGTTAGATTGAAATAAATAATTTATAACCAATTCTAAGCACATCTATGTGTCAGGAAAATAAATATTATACTCAGCAATTGGTATGTTATATTGGTATGGTATACTTGGAGATTCAAATCGGTGATTCATTGCAATGGGCGACTTATCTTCTTCTTTTTATTGTAAAATCCCACTCAAGTATAAATTGAATGCAATTTTCTTTGTTTTTCTCAGGGATGCTAGATACAATAAGTGCTTGCGATTATCTGTATCATCTATTATATTATGAACTTGATTGTAATATTCCCTTCCTTGTTGCCGATGAAGTCTTAGTATGTCAAAATTAATCTTTAATAATCTGGAACGCTATTCTGAATTGCTAACTTTCAAGATAGTATCTTTGACAACCTGAAATAGGTGACCAGAGGTTGGAGATCTGTAAGTATTTTTCCAAATCGTGACAATTCACTGAGTCAGATGAATTAAACATCTTAGTTCATAAAATTTATTGGAATAATAAATAGTATTGGAATATAATAAATTAAAAGACAAGAGGGCTGGTTCTTTTCTCGTCCAAAGTTAAGTATAACGATTCAATGAGGAAATGCAGCCAGGGTTCTTTGTACCATGCCTCGCGGAGTAGGTTTAATAGACTTTTAGGTTATGATTAGTGTAAATATTGGTAGTAGTATCAAGCTTTTTTCCTACAAATTTAACTACAGTACAGAACCGTCTTTGTCAAAACAAGTAGTTGCTGAGAAATTTATGGACAATCAAATAATTTGCAAAGCAAACATTTTACAAACACCTACATGATTATGTAATTCGTTATTTACAGAGAAGCTAATCTGTTTATTTAAAAAAGATGTTTCTATTTGATCGCTAAAATCTAATCCCGTATTGTATGTAAAAGATATTGCCCCTACTATCAGATATCTTATATACATTAATTTTATGTGGACAAATGCTCAAATTTGAAAGAAAATTAAGTGTATTTCATACAAATATTTGCCCCAGGTAGGAATCGAACCCACGTCCCTCGACACCGAAATCAATAGCTTTGCAACTGCGCCAAACAGGTCATTAAAAGAGAAGTTATGTGATAGTTATGAAAAACCCATAGGGCACGTGGGTTTTTTTAATTATATCATTCGAAGCATAGAGAAAGTAATAAAAATAAGGCGCCATAAAATCTTTACTTTCTATAATCAATGTACTGTATTGTTCGTCTATGTGATATATTAAATAGTTCATTTATATGCGTTTATGAAACCGCACATTTTGTAGACTGATCAAGATGCTAGTAGCCATGTTAGATCTTAATAATGTAAATAGGACATAGTTTTAAGGACTTGTAAGAAATAAATAAATTAATTTTTTCACGTTTATTTAATTGCGAAATTCAACAATAACATGAAAATAAATTCACTTATATATAACATAAATACTGTGTCTTTGACAACATATAGCAATTTTTAGGTTTTTTTTATAACAACTCGATAGTTTGAACGACCAAATCTTATAGACAGTTTATAGACAGACAACAAATATTATAACAAATAATTTAATTATCTGTTAAAAAAACTGACATCATATGACAGGCACAGATACAATTTATTACACAGATAATATATCACTTTCTTTCATACAACTATTAATCAACATCATATTTTTTATTTCTTTTGTTACAATTTTGGAAACTTGCATGTTTTTTTTTTTTTAATAATATACTGATAACCACAATATAATAGACATATATATAAAATAAAACAAAGACATCAATATCACATATAAAATTTTGATGCACCTCCCCCTGAATATACAATATGTTACACCCTACTCTGCTTACACCGTCTGCCGGTCCAGATGGCGTGAATAGGCGCCAACGGACCTAGGAAGAATGCCTTCAGGTCCAGACTAAGCTTCTATCTGAAAACGTGAACAGTGTTTGACATCTAATTAGCTGATTCTAACTACTTTTGCGTAGATCCGAAAGTGCTTGTAAAGATTTCTTACGGACCTTTGGATGGAAAGGAGTAAAAAAGTAACAGCCTGTATATGTCCCACTGCTGGGCACGGGCCCCCTCTATACAGAGGGTATAAGGACTTCACATATTTAAGAATTTTTTATCGTTTCATAAATATGCAGGTTTCCTCACGATGTTTTGCTTCACCGTAGAGCACGTGGTAAATCAGCACTTAAAATTGTTAATTATAAATTAACAAACTCATTGGTGCCGGCACCGGGATTTGAACTCAGGTTGCTCGAGTATATTGAATTAAAAGATACTGAGCGCCCAGACACTGAGCTACCATGGCTCTACACTAAATATAGAGATGTAATATTGTACTATAAGGCCAGCTTTGATAGGCGGTCGCTAAATGTTATTAAGGGATTATATTTTCAGTTGATGTCTTACTTCTCAGTCTGTTGACACTTTAAATACTTTGCATGACTTATTTTGAGTATTAAAACAATAGAAGAAAAAAGAAACCTAATTAAAAATCTATTATTTCTATGAGAGAAAGTATAAAGTCGTGTGTCTGATAGAAATCGACGCTTTTACATAAATACAGTGTCAAATTTATACGAAATACCTCAAATATAAAAATATAAATGGCATTATCTTGTGTTGCTAATATGTATCATATACTAAATATACTAAATACATCACCGACTGAAATCCGCAGCTTTGTCAAATGAACAGTTACTTCAGTCAGGAATCGAATCCACGACCGTAATGGCTATCATAGCTTAACAACTTCGACAATCGGCCATTAGAGGCTGTTAAAGATTACTACTTCGATGTGTTAGATGCAAGATTAGTCGAGTGTTAGATGGTTAATTGCATAAGATAACCGTGGGCTTGCACAGACGAAACATTCACAAAAAACTTGTTGTTGATGTGTTTTAAAATTCTCCAGTGTTTAATTGTTTTTGGTGCAAACCTACAGTGAGAAACGTCAAAAATATGACGGGAATTAAGAAAATACGCAATGCTTCTCACTATTCTCAGTTATATTAACATTAAAATATAATAATAATAATATCATGGTACATCTCACACATTGCTATCTGATTCATAACTATGCAGA
>DWHQ01000687.1:0-12875 GCA_018247955.1 Eurytides marcellus marcellus | reverse complement strand
GTTTTTATTCCTAGTATTCATTGTGTAACTGTCACTGATTTTTATAAAATTATTAAGATTTTGCCGAATAAGCAATATATTAAAAAATATATATTGTGAGGCAACCGTTAAAACACCAGTTCTTTAAAAACATCTCGCAGGGAACCTCAAGCTAAATACCCATTGTCTTTAAAATATAGATTAAAAGGCTTCCAATAATACTCACATCAAATTCGTCAACATTGTTGGGCAGCTGTGTCAACTGACGGCGGAAGTGTTTAATTGCATTGGTTTGGGAGGCAGATGGCTGTCTCATGGCCCATAGGAACTCAAGGCTCGCTGCTAGATGAGACTCCAGGCCACGAGCAAATTCTGTCTTTGCAGGCAAGCTGTAGTCTCTCACCATCTGTCAGACCACCAAGCAATGTTGTAATCAATCAAATTAAATTGTACTGAGAATTAAAATAAAGACATTGTTGTTGAACCTTGCTTTAAGCACTTAAAACATGAGAAACAGTCACATTCTCAAACTGAAACTAATAACAAACAGAGAAAGAGTAAGAAACTTTGTTGAACAGATTTTTTTTTCTTTCAAATAAAAAAAAATATTATGTACATAAATGGTATAAAATTATAAATGATGGACAAAGTAGTATGAAATTATGTACATAAAATTTATTTTAAATATTATACGTAATAGAGGCTCTATCTCTCTAAGTTACTTTCCATCCATACCAAAATAATACCATATATACCAAAAATCTATTGCTCCATTGTTTTCAAAAAACTAAAATACACTTTCAGATTCAAAATATAAGGATATAATTATATATTTAGTTCCTAGGAACTCGAGTGTTCCTTTTTTTGAAGTTATACTCTCTTTGAAGTACTGGAAAAAACTATTAGTTATGTAAGCTATTAGTTTAACGGTTGAATTAATTAGTTAAGCTTCTAGCAATTTGCGTTCTCGTGTATAAAATTTATTTGTTATTTACAAATGCAAAATAGGAGAAAAGTGTGAATAATGACCAGTGAACATCCGCGATTATGTATGCATTTAAATTTGTACATTTGCCAAAATCTCTATCTACAACTTTTTATATTTTGAATACAAAATGCTCCTGACGATAACGTATAATGAATCTAGTACCTCTTACTTTCAAACAGATCTCTTAAAATACACTTAAATAAATAAATATTTAAATCGATTTCGTATTATTTTTATTTATTCAATTTAATGTTAAATAACAAAATATAGAAGAGAATCAAATTTATATCGAACATCAAATAATTAAAATCGGCAACAATAACATTCAATTATATTTTTTAAGAAATTTAATAACGTAAACCTGAGAAAACTAAATATTAATATTTTCTCATACACAATACATATTATCCTTTGTGACTAAAGAAATCTAACCTTAAAAATTTTAAGTAAGTTTCAGTTTTATTTTTTAACTAATTAAAAAAAAAACATTTTATAAAAAAAAAACATCTGTCTATTAATTAAAATTTTTGCACAGCGCTATTGGTGGTAATATGTTTGACATATCACCTTACAGTTTTGTACTTCTACCGGAAAGAAAATGATATTAAATACATTTGTTATAAATAATATATAGAGACAAGTCAAAGAACAAAGATGTCGTCTGCAGAACAATACTAGACCTAAAGTGTGTAGAATATTATAAAAAAGAAAATACTATATATTATTACGAAAATTTGTAAGGCCATATTAGTGACTTTGTCATTATAACTATATTCAAATTTATCATCGAATCCTGACAACATATACAAATTATTTATACATATATGTAGAAGATTCTTACGAAGTATATGAATGTAATAAATCTTTTACGAAACTTGGTGATTTGATACAATAATAGAGAATCGAGAAATAAAGGCTTAATCACATCGTTTAGATATTTTTCTTTTTAAAATGTTACTTGATTTTAAAAGCCTTTTAAAATCTTAACCGATTTAAATTTTATAAACATTTACGATAGCACTAGCTCTAGGAAGCACAATGATTACATACTAATAAATCGATAAATCATTTATACCTTATGGTTACAGTTAAATGATGCGAAGAAGAAAAGGAAGGTTAACTAAACTCACAACACATTTCGGTTTGGCACTAACTCTATGAGCGTAAACTGACAAGTAAAGGCTCCATTTAAATAGTAGGGACACTATTGGACACGTGAATTTGTAACCAAAATTTACTTTCGTTAAAATCCCCAAAATATTCAAGAATCAATAGTATTTAGTGTATGATGCACTTTAAAGTAGTCTTGCATTAAAAATAAAGTAACCTATTATTCATCGTAATCTCTTACAACTATTTTTTTTTGTGATCAGTGCAATTCCATTTTTGTCATATAATAGAAAACAAAGAAAAATCAAAGAACAAATCAGATAAATGCCAGTTATAAAACTATTACAAAAATATCTCTTTGTCTATGGAAAATTGTCATTCGAGATATGAAAATCGATGATTCGGACGGTGATGGTAACCTGTTTTATCGAATTTTGGACCCAAATTTATTTACATTCGTGTAACTACAATCAAAAACTCGAAGCTAAAAATAACATAAAGAATACTATAATGGTACTTATATACTTTTCAATAAATAATTAGCAAGAATAGTAACTGCAATCGATACGAGTTTCAACATGTCACGCACAAATGTTTATCACAGCCTTATTGATGTGCGCCTTTTGTCGTTTATTGTAAAACATAACAATATAAACCGAAGCATGGGCGTATAATTTCTTTATAGTTTCAAAAAGATAAAACGAAGCTAATAATATATTCAAGTCGTTAACAATGTATTCAGTCGGCTAACTGGGAAATGTTTATTTAATTTGTGAAATGCGATACATAATTGAAAAGCAAAAATGTCATTGTTTACACGATTTCACATACCAAGAAACCCGTATCAAAACGAACGCTCCAAGCCGTCGATAAAGTGCCAAAAATAAAACAACGATTATGACATATGATAATTGAACAGCCATCTTTACCAAAGACCAGGAACATTGACAATTTGTTTTTGACAATGGAAGATGGAATTGCCCTCTCCAAGTCTTTGCTAAAGACGATCGAATCGATTTTCAAATCGATCTACGCAGTGAACAAAAAATTACGTCAAGGCTAAGGCAATGTTAATACTGTTTTTAAAAATGATTAAATAACTAACGACGGTGGTAGTTTACGAACTACTTCTTAATAATATCGCCTTTATATTTCGTTACTTGAATATTTTAAAACACTATATAGCGGCGTTACATTACTTCCGAAAAATTTAAATTTTGTCATAGATAATGTTACTAAAAAAATAACAACGATCTTGACGAGTTGCGATAAAAGTAAGCTATACAACAATGTCACGTTATGTAACTTCCAATCATGTTATTAACGGCTATTGTTCTCAAGAAAGCCGTTTTTCATTTGATAGCGGTTTAACGTAACATTCTATAGGAGTTTGTTACACAAATTATATAGGCGGCTAAATCGTTCAAGTCGTAACGCAGCGATATAGTGACGTAGCGTTTTCCAATAGAGTTATTTAGTTCCCAGCGCTTTGTGGCGACGTTGTCGTTAAAGCGTTCGTTGCAGTTCGCTTACAGTTAGTGAGCGGTCTCCGCCTCGTTTTGGTTCTTGGCCGCTTTCCGCTGCAACTTCTCCTCCTTCTTGGCGGCCGCCTTCTTGGCGAGCGCCTCGTCTTCCGCGGGGTTGTCCCACTCCTGTCTGCGGCCCGAGCCGAAGATGTTGTAGAAGGTCGCGCAGAATATGTATACGCCGCCCGCGATGTAAAACACTATCCTCCATTGCGCCTGTGTGGGCTGGAAATAGACGGTCAGATTAGAAAATGCAGAGGTAGGTGTCAAACAAGAAATAGGAGAAAAAAAAAAAGAAAAATATTGAGGGTAGGTAAGAGAAAAAGATCGATCCTGCATGTATATATATAGTTGGTCAATTAGTAAATTTAAAGAAATATAAATTGGTCACTCAAATGTTGTTATGATTGTTGCCTGCTAAATATAAAATACCGGCTTCAAACCCGACGTTAATGGCGTTTATCTGACACGCAGGTATATCTTAGAAGGTTAATTCGGCACTGTTTTCTTATGGGCAGGTTTGTCACTTATCATCAGACTGACGACTTGCTCATCTCCTCACGATATCTCTGAAAAACTCTATGGAATTTGAAGTCTTGCAGTGGGTCTCCCTGTTGCCAATTAAAAAACAAATTGGAGCGAGGTCTTTACGCCGGTGTTTTATGATGATATCCTAGTACCTTTCCGCACGAATGTCTGTAAAAGCAGTGGCTTTTTTGTGAAAGCAAAAACTGCTGCTCGAGTCTTGCATTGGACATGGTACCCTAGTACTTTCTCGGACATGAAGCGTATTCGTGCCACATCGGAAACCGTTGCATGGAGTATAGAAGTTACTGGACTCTAACCCTCTAGAACAGTGGACCTCAGATTTTACTCATAGTTTTATGGAGCTCTGGTTCAAACCCTGACAAATTGTGCTATCACACATGTAAAATTACTGCCTGGGTCATAATTATCAATGTTTTTTGTACACACGCAGGAATATCGATGTCTGTCGATCTTCTATGAGGTCCTCCACTGCATGGAGATTAGCAGTTACTGACCTCTAACCATTCAAATCAGTAGACATCAGATTTTAACTCATACTTTTATGGAGCCCTAGTTCAATATCAGACACTACTGTAAAATTACTGCCTGGGTCATAATTATCTATGTGTTTTGTACATACGCAGGTCTAACGATGTCTGTCGATCTTCTATGAGGTCCTCCGCTGCATGTGGATTAGCAGTTACTAACCCCTACCCCTCCAAATCAGTAGACCTCAGATTTTAACTCATACTTTTATGGAGCCCTAGTTCAATATCTGACACTATTGTAAAATTACTGCTTGGGTCATAACTATCAATGTATTTTGTACATACGCAGGTCTATCGATGTCTGTCGATCTTCTATGAGGTCCTCCGCTGCATGGGGATTAGCAGTTACTGATCTCTAACCCTCTAAATCACTAGACCTCAGATTTTAAATCATACCTTTTATGGAGCCCTAGTTCAATATCTGACACTACTGTAAAATTACTGCCTCGGTCATAATTATCTATGTGTTTTGTACATACGCAGGTGTATCGATGTCTGTCGATCTTCTATGAGGCCCTGGTACTTCGTATGCTAAAGAGACGTTTAAGACTCACCCTTCCCTCGATGATGTACCCGGCGACAATTGGCGCCAGCAGCCCGGTCAAGTTGGCCAGGCAGTTGGTGAACGCCATGAGTATACCGGCGAAGCGAGGCGATATGTCCAAGTGGTTGACCTGAAAACGAATTTTATACATGAGAGTGGTTTTATACATTACTAGCGACCCAATGCGGTGCAATGTAGATACTAATATGGGACAGTATGGAGTGATTATTAATATTATGATTGGTCTATACTACAGGATGCCTTTGCATATACAAAGGCATCCTGTAGTATAGACCAATACAACATTTACAGCTAATTTTACATGAGACAGTACAAACACGGCACACCCGCACCCGCCGACTGCTAACGGGACGAAACGTACGGCCCGCCAGTCGCTTTGAATTTTTCTGTACTATAATATAGTATATGTATTATATATATAAACCTTACTCTCTAATCACTCTATCTATTGCTGAAAACTGCATTAAAATCCGTTGAGTAATTTAACAGCGGAAGCGATTTAATTTTTTACTATGTAAAGATACCTAACATACGTATATGAAGTGATATTTATTTTTAAAGTGATAATTTTTCATGGGTGGGTAAACCGCTTCGTAACGTAACGCGTAACGGCGCCACTCTGTCTGGCTTCAATTAACAGTTTTACAGGTTGACAGTTATTGTACAAAATAAAATTAATAAAAAATTTCGTTATTAAATAGTTCAACTTAAATTAATATAAGTTATCACTTCTGTAACCAACATTTTTCCTTGAGCCTATGATATGAGATTAACTAGAGATGATGAATGTCTTTAAATATTAAACTTATTAAATTTAAAAGGAACGAAAGGGACAAAACACAGAACGAGAGATGATGAAAGACTTTTAAATGTGGCTAACATTAAACTTATAAAATTAAGGTAACGAAAAGGACAGGACACAGAGGAAAGAGACGGGAGAGCTCACCTTGAAACCAGAGTAGATACCACCGTTGAGGCCGACGCCGATGGCCAAGATGGCCACCGTCGCGGCCGGATTGCATCCGGTGTTGGCCGCGATGAACAGCCCTACGGCGGGGCCGTATTCACCTGGGAAACAAACCTCGCATGTTTTCACGAATATCTTTTACATTATCATTTTATCTTATTACCACTATGGGACTAGTCCCTATAGATTTGTATTTAATACATAATGAAGAATAATTACGGAACTATAAGATAGTTCGTATAGTTTTGTTGTTAGTTCTTAATGAAGAGACGAGTATGTTGCAAGTTAAACTAGATTCTAAGCAACCAACTTGTCCATAACTGTGTAAAATAGCGTTTTGATGAATGAACAATAAATAAATAAATAAATATCAAGGGTCATCCCACCTCCCACGTCTGATCCCAAACTAGCCTGTACTATTATGACCTTCTGGTCACCATAGTACAGGCTTTGGCTAGTACTGTAGCTGTACTGTAGACTGATATTCATACTTATATATTTTAAATGCTTACTTATATAGTTATATAAGTAAGCATTTAAAATGTATATTACATTACATATATATTACACAGACGCAGAACAAATACTTATGCTCATCGCATAAATATTTTGTCCTGAGTGGGAATCGAACCCACGACCTTTGGCTTTGCAGTCAGGAATACTAACCATTACACCAAGGGCTCAGTCATGCAAACAATTAAATGCTTGACTTCGCGTTGAACTCCTCACTCACATAGGAGATATTTCATTTATAAACAGTGATGTTTTCTATAAACACCAGAATATGATAGTAAAATGTAAAAATAATGTGTATACACGAGTGAATATTATTCCTTATAATATTCCATCATCTTGACCAAAGGCCATTGGACGTTTCAAATATAGAATACTTTCGATTAGCGACCGCCAAAACTTCGAAGCTCTAATTTCATGAACGGCAAGGTTTCATATATAAAACGAAATGTTCTAGAATCTAATTATATTTTTGTATTCCGGACATAAAATGAAAAATCGGATTTTATTTAACATTTAAAAACAACACAAATCGACGTAAGGGAAATCGCAGTCAAGACTAATGCAGCTGCTCCCGCTGCTGAATGAGCCGGCTCGAACCGTATAGGTACCACGGACTCACAGAAAATCGGCGTAAAGTGGGAGTGTTTATACTTCCGCGTTTCATCTGGTGAGTGCGGTAGCCCCGCGTTCTCTGTCCTTCGCCCTCCCTGTCCCTATTTCTCCCTCTCTCTTTCAACCCCCCTCCACTCCTTAAAGACTGGCAACGCGTTTGCAAGTACTTTATGTTGCAAATGTCCATGGGCAGCGATGATCGCTTACCATCAGGTGAGCCGCTTGCTCGTTTGTCAGGCTAATCAATAAAAAAGTCAAAACTATTATATGGACGGTAGATAGCGATTTTGTCGTATCTCGAAAAATCCGACTTTATACCACTCATAAATTTATAACGATAGAAAGTTGAAATTGGGAACGGTATTTTTCCCATTTATATACTATATATTATCTTTCTTTTTAAACCTTACTTGACACAGTTAACTGGAATATCGAATAAAGTTAGCACTTCATTGATATTGGAGATTTTCGAGATACGACATTTCCGACCCTTAGTGAAAAGTGGTGTAATTCGACTCACCGATACTGTTGATGATCTTCCTGACCTGGGTGTGGTTGAAACGGCCGCTGGACAGCATCCAGTCCGCCACCACGGATATGAACATAGAGAACAGCCACATGCAGAGGTAGGGAAGGGCCGACACGAAGCCGTTCTAAACGAGACATTGGACATGATAAAAATTATATTAACTAAACAAATAACTACCAGGTGCTTTAACACGTTCAGTGCCACAAACAGTGGAACAAAATTTACTTGAACTCGCAGGGAGAGTCGGTGGCACTGAACGTGTTAAGGGACATCTCACACTGCTTTTTGATATCAAATCAAATCAAATCAAAATATATTTATACAAATAGACCTTTACAAACTCTTTTGAATCGTCATTTTTACACATTTTATATCTACTTTAGCTAGTACCGGTTACGAATGCAGTTCTGTTGAGATGAAAACCGAGAAACTCAATAGTTGCTCTTTTAAAATACCGTCACAGTATGTTAAGCCTTAATACAAATTAATAGCTGTCCCATATAAGAGTCAATCAATTACGCATTTTGATCTACCAGAAACTCCTGAACAGTGTAATAGGCTTTATGCAACAAAATGTTTTTGATCTTAGTTTTAAAAGGACCAAATGGTAGTTCTAAGATATTTTGTGGAACTTTATTAAATATGCGTATACCGAGGCCCATAAAGGATTTTTCCATCTTTTGGAGACGAAATTGAGGTGTTACAAGTTTATTTATATTTCTAGTATTCACTGTGTCTTATTGATTTTTATAGAATTATTAATATTATACCGAATACGCAATACATCACAAAGTAATAATATCATGGGACATCTCACACAATGCCATCTGTACCCAAACTAGGCAGAGCCTGTACTATGATAACAATTGACTAGACAACTGATATAAATACTTAAATACTTTTAAATACATACATATATAGATAATTAACACCCGGACAACGAACAATCATCATCATCGTTCTCAATCAATCTCATCGCACAAATATTTTGTCCTGGGTGGGAATCGAACCCACGACCACTACTTTGAGTCATGAGGACTAACAACTACACCAACGGGCCAGTCATTATACATACATATAGATCTTGATCAGTGGAAAATCGGCCTTACGTTCCCGTCGATTGTTCCAGACTTGACAGAAGGAACCCGATTCCCATAATGAATCCCGGTTCGCAATGAATCACCAGGGTCAACGAGTTCGAACCCGACTTATGACCTCCGCCCTGACAGGCAATTTATCACGCGGGACCCTCGTTTGATTTGCTAAGCTAAAAATAGCCGAATTTTCCTCGTCGAACAATCGAATGTTACTCAGAGTTCGCGCTAAAAACATTTAGAACAAGAGAATTTTGAAACACATCGCATGAAAAATGTGAAACATATTTGACAAATCCCTAGTACCAAATATACGAACGCATCTACACTGTAACGAAACATATATAGCATTCAAATTGTTATACTATTCTTAAAACAGTGAACACTAAAACACTGAAAGGACAGATACGCGTATGACTAATATATAATATAACTTGATTGTTTTAGAAGTAAAATCCAAATGCTGAATAGTTCATAAAAATAATCATAATTGGTTAATCAATAAATCATAAATAGTTCATTTATGCAATTCTGTATTTAGAAATACCTTATTGGTGTGTTGTTTTAGGCATATGTGGTGCATGCGCTATTTAAAAAACGTTTCTTAAATTTTTATATATATACATAATCGTAGTAGTGTAATAATTATTAATTATTGTATTAACAGCATTATTATTATGTTATGTTATACAATTAATGTATCAACATTGTCCTCAATAGACAAAAAAGTGAACGAAAAACTTATTTCTTAGATACATTATTTTCATTATTTTATGTATGGAGCAGAATTGTGGACATAGAAAAAAATAGAGAAGGGGATAGACATTGGCTTAGAGAGTTAGAGAGTTAGAAAGTTCACATTACTCACATCTTTTATAGAGAAGTGCAGGACTTGGCGCATGAAGGTTGGCAGCTCCGTCATGAGGGTCTCGTAGCCGTAATTCTGCCCCATGTGTGCCAACATGATTGCCCAGAAAGGCATCGAGGTCAGGATCTTGCTCCAAGGTATAGGGGGTGACTGAACATACGAATTGAAATTAGTCCACCGCTCAATGATTCAACTATTGGCTTTGCAAAAGCATTGTCAACCTTTGAAAGGAACTACCAGAGATTTTACTAAACAGACAAAATGTAAATGCTTCTACTTTACGCAGATCTTTTTTATACATATATTGAGAATAGCGTAGTCTAATTATTCGAAAGCTAGCAGCATTCATTCGAATGTTATATAATTAATTTCAGTAGCCAGCATTCGAAACATTTTATTTACAATTTCTCATTTATTTGAAAACTATGTATTTTGGTAAATACTGGTCCGTACTACTTTGCCAATTTACCGCTAAGCAGTGAAGTGTAAATTACAAGCGCTATTATAGTTTGAAGGGCAATGTTGTTGCTACTGAGTATTTTTATATCGCAGGTGGCCACGAGACCAATAGTGATGTGAGATGATGTGAGTGTGGCACTGTGTTGTTATGATTACTCATAATTGAACAGTTCTAATTGCACTTGCTGCTTGCTCGTTTGCCTGTGTTAAATTCTAAAAGGTGGAAGGCGGTTAATTCTACTCACGCTGGAACCGGCGGCGCCCCAGAGCGAGCTGAGGATGTACTTCTTCTCGGCCTCCTTTATCCGGGGACACACTTCGGGGTCTTCGGAAACCAGGAAGAGGAAGGCGATGCACCACACGGTCCCGATCAGGCCGAACACGTAGAAGATGGAGGGCCAGCCCCCAGCGAAGCCGTACGCGGAGAGCAGCCCCGACAGAGGCATAGAGATCACCGTGCCAAACTGCGCACCTACGACATCACCGACATGTACTTATGCTACCCTGGTACTTTTACAACGCCGTCAATCCTTTTAGTCGCAGCTAATTTTACCTGAGACAGTATCGATGCTTGTACCATGTTATCCTACTAGGATAGAATAGAATTCCTAGGTAAGAGACAAGCCTAGTAGTTATTAGCAACTAAATAGATGGAGATGACTGACACTGTCCATGTTTTACTAATATCCGATGAATCGCGATAGTTGGATTTCGTGTTATCTTGGTACCTTTTGGCAGTACCATTAATCCTTTTAATCGCAGCTAATTTTAACTGAGACAGTATCGACGGTAAATCATGTTATCCTAGTATCTCAGAATAGAATTCCTAGGTCAGAGACAAGCATAGTAGTTATTAGCAACTAAATAGATGGAGATGGCTGACACTATCAATATTTTACTAATATCCGATGTATCACGATAATTGGATTTCATGTTATCCTGGTACTGTAGAATGAGCATACTGAATTTTGAACACGCAGGGGTAAGAAAGACATGACTAGTAATAGTACTTTTAGAATTATCATAGCTTAGCAGAATATACTACTGACACTTATTCTACAACAGAGAAATAATGGACACGCTTGTCTGTTTTCATTTCGAAAGGCATAATTGCCGACGACAAAATTAGGTGTATACGTGAGACTCTCTCTCTAATGAAAGTTTTTAACAGCTAGTGAAACTGTGTTGTTATGCAAAACTGTGTATAAACGACTTAGCGCAAAATAAATCATACAAAACCAAAAATCTTTTAAACACGCC
This sequence comes from Eurytides marcellus marcellus, assembly GCA_018247955.1. Classification (NCBI taxonomy): domain Eukaryota; kingdom Metazoa; phylum Arthropoda; class Insecta; order Lepidoptera; family Papilionidae; genus Eurytides; species Eurytides marcellus. The sequence continues at coordinate 1,326 of DWHQ01000687.1, read as the reverse complement.
GAAATAAGCAAAGAGTATTAGTATGCCTATTATATATATTATGACTGAGTTCTGACACCCTAGTATCAACATATACAGTCAGTAGGCATATATGTCTTACCCTCTTTATCTGAAATAATGGGATGTGCAAAAACGCCTAGGGCCATTTTTTATAAATACCTAACACTTTCGTGTCTATGATAACCTGGTACTTTACATAATTGGAAAACATTTCAAATTACCGGCATATACGGCGGCCCCCATCCGACTTCTCTCGTTAGGTGGAATCCATTTTGCCAACATTGCGTGCGAGCATGGCACGATTGGTCCCTAAAACAAAAAAAAAAAATAACTTCCACAACCAATTCGGATACAAAATTAGGATTCCGACCGTTCATTCATAACACCAGCGATCGCCTAAGTCGGCATTCGACCAGAGAATTCTTTAACCTCTTCAGAAACAATTTTGTGACGAGAAAAAATAATTACTTATTACTTAATGTTACTACTAACTGTACGTCAGGAATAACCATTACCAGTGCCAGTCTCTTATTGAGGAATTCTACAGATAATTCTTTTAGGCTTTCTGCCGTCGACAATATTTAAATTTTAGCTTTTCACACTTCTCTTTCATATAAACCTTAACTTTGTCAAGTTTCACACTGCCCTGCGCACTTATTAGGCTGAAAACAGTTACAAAGCTTTCTCTTCACGTACTATTCTGCTCGTATATGTAGATTCCATTTAGAATCAAAGAAAACAAATCTTTACCTCAGACCTATACAACTTCTAGTTGTGGTGATTGGAAGTAATTATGATACACCACTCACCTCACCCAATCCCTGAATGAATCGCACCAATATCAGCCAACCAACCCCCGCTTCTGCAGCCACGGGTACCAGGAGTCCGAATACAGAGTTGATCAGCATACCCACTCCAAGGAAGAGGCGGGCACCGAATCTATATGGGTGTTTAAGTTGTGTTTATTAAAAAACAAAACTGTTTTGTTTTTTCTTCACCAAAGAGGTTTGTTAGTTTGTTTTCTTTTTTTCAATTTAGTCTCATGTCAGATGCGAAATTGCAAGATAATAAATGAACCAGCCAGTGTGGTATTTTAAATGCATTTGGTCAAAATTTCTAGAGAGAGAGAGAGAGAGAGTTAATAGGAAAAAAAATTATTCAATAATTTTTTTTACTAACATTATGTAATATTAACAATAAATATGAAATATTAAAAAAAAAAAAAACAAATAAATAAATAGAATAAATAAAATAAATAATATTAAAAATATATTACTGATTATAAAAATAAAAAGTAGAAAGACTATGAAAAAAAAAAAAAAAAAA
>DWHQ01000686.1:0-12876 GCA_018247955.1 Eurytides marcellus marcellus | reverse complement strand
TTATAAAACATTTAAAATCTATTTAAAGGTAAACTGTTATTATTTATTACTCAAATCATAAAAACAGGCGAACACTGTTTTTTTATTCATTGTCATAAGAATCAATTATGCATTAATAATTACAGTAAAATAAAACATTAAACTTACTGTTACTAAACACACCAGTGTCACAAATATTATTGAATAAATTGTAAGTCGGTTTTTCGTATAAATAACAGTTAACAAAAGTTACAATGATAAGATTGACAGTTGAGTATTTCTGTTGTCATTTTTAATTACTGCTGTGACAGTGAAAATAGAAATAAAACACTTGTACTATCTTTCACACATATTTTACGACCGACGTTTTAACGAATGTTTAGAAACAAGTCCGACCACTATTCTGAAAAGTTCATTGCCTGTCGATATTTCCAACAGCTTTTCCTCACTACAGACCTATTTGTCGGTGGTAGAGCCACGCAGTAGGGCCCGCTGCTGCTGAATGGACCGGCTCGATCCGGGTAAGAACCACAACCTCACATAAAATAGTAAAGTGGAAGTGTATGTGTTTCCGCGTTTCACCCGGTGAAAGAGGTGACTGGTGGTCCCCTTCCATAGCCACCCTATTTCCACCTTAAAGGATGGTAACGCATTTGCAAGTCCTATGATGTTGCAAATATCCAGCAGGTAAGCCTTGTATACCGCTTACTACATAAAACTTAATATATAGTGTATATATGCATAACTTATTCATAAGTCGAAAGAGAAACAAATTATGGAGGCAACACTTTTGATGACGCAGTTGCTAAGCTATTGGTTTCGGCGTCGCAGTTTGTGGGTTCGATTCCCACACGGGACAAATATTTGTATGGACTACAGATAATTGTTCCGGATCTGGTCATTTGTATGTGTGAAATTTTTGTATGTCATACGCCCTTGTAACACAAGATATTTCTATCATACAATAAGGGCAGCGTTATAAAGATAAAGAAAGAAAGATAAAAGATAAAGAACGTTTACCTCAATATACATATATTTAATATAAATCAATTTCAAACACGGTTATTTCTTCAACTAAACTGTCATCGATTTTAACTTTTTCCCTATTTGGAATGACTAACAATGCGCGACAGTTTTCATTACATAACTTCTTCACTCACTGAAATTATGTTTCATTTAATACGAATCTAATGGAACAATTAGACGGCGGAATTGTGGAAACTTTGCATGTTAATTTCGTTCGTAAAACTTAAGTTCTACGTAACGGAAGACTACACTGGAGTACGGCCAAGCGCCTTGCCTTAATGTGTACATCAAGTCATACATTCTGTGTTAAATTAATAGTAGCACTTGCACTTGAAGAGTGAATTGCTGAGCGGTTGGTCGGAGGAAATAATTGGTTTTTAACCGACTTCAAAAAGAAGGAGGTTCGCAGTTCGACTGTATGTTTTGATGTGTGTTACCTCATAACTTTTTACTGGGTGTACCAATTTTGATGACTCTTATTATATTTGAAAGCTGGTGCTTGTCGTGTGGTTCTATATAAATTTTAGCGAGATTTGACTAGTAATTTTTGAGTTCTCCCCAATTATGCGTATTTTCGTTGTGAACGGTATATCGCAAGTAGGATTTGTATGAGTCGTTTAATACATTTTATTAAAAAATTAAATTATTATATGTTCTTTTTCATCCGATAAATGACTAGAGAAGTATTGACAAGCGACACGCCTGCTCATGTCATTGTCATAGAGAACCTGTTTAGCTCTGAGCTTTTACTAGAGATACATCACTGTATCCAAGGGTGAGCAGCGCAGCGCAGAGCTGAGCCGTTTGCAGCTTCTTAGCGAGATAAAAACGTCGTGTGTCACTAAACCGTTACAGCAGCTTACATATATTCATCCACCTTGTCCAACATGTCACTTGATTCATAAAAGTCAAAGCCAACACTTTGAAGTGATAACTCTTTATGGGAGGTTAAACTGCTTCGTAACGTAACGCGTAACGGCGCCAGTCTGGCTTCAGTTGACAGTTAAGTTATCACGTCTGTCGGGCGTCCCACAACAACGTTTTTATTTTATTCAAAATCTTACGGACTTTTCGTTTCGTTCGGAAAATACCTCAGTCCTGAAAAAAACTCATAACTCATTACAAACAGGTGAAAGAAAGTCAAAGCTCACAAAGCTCACTAATAAAATAAATACTGACGACTGTTGCTACGCTTAAAAGGACATTAACCAAACTAACAGAGTACGGTGAAATTGTTTGTGAGTTTCGTGTTGGCCATCAATCAATTATCAAATGACGTTTAGCCAATTATGTTGCCCCCATGCGAGAGGCGGCCGCTGTCGGCGGTGGAAGCGCCGGGTTGTTTCGGACACGTGGGCCTTCGATAATTTAACTTCGGACCGAGTTGGGGCGTGTTGTAGGACTGACAGTCTAATATTGCGTGGGGCTAACCTTCCGTTAGGAGTATATAAGCCATAAATCTATGCACAGAGAACAACAAGGGTTGACTGGGAGAGTACCTTATGGTATTAAGTCCTTCCTACGCTTATGGTATTAATTCCAATTATGTATTTTGCATAATAAAGAAATAAGGTTTGAATAAATTTTCTTCTTGAATGGGCCAGCTGGAACCGGATAAGTACCATGAGCTCACAGTAAATCGACTTAAAGAGGAAGTGTTTGTGCCTCCGCATTTCGTACGGTGAGTGAGGTGGCCGATGGCCTACCCCCTCACTCCTCCTTCCTTTTCTTGCTTCCTTCCCGCCTTTAGTGCTCTTTTCTCTTTCAGAAACTTTTTCAATAAAGATGGGCAACGTATTGCCAAAACTTTCGACGTAGCAAATGTCCATGGACAGCAGTTATTGCTTTCCATCAGGTGAGATGCTTGCTCGTTTGCCTGCCTACTCCATAATAGTAAAAAAGTGACTGCTTTCGAAGGATGGGGTGGTGGTTTAGGCAATTACCTATTACTACCACGACGGCTATCGACATAGCCCAAAGGATTTGCAAGCTGATGTGGCAGTGGGCTGGTCACACCTGTCTCAGAACCTATAACCGTTGGGTAAACACGTTTTGGAGTGGAAACAGTGTAGCAAACGTAGTGTAGGATGCCTTTTGCTAAGTGGAGTGATGAGATCCGAAAAGTGGCTGGCAGCGGTTGGAAATAAAGCGCTGAATATCGAGCTAATGACGTGCCATAGAGAGGCTTATAAGCAGTGGATAAGAACTGATTATAATGATGATGATGACGCATGCGTGATGAAAGAGTTGTTCCGAGCCTTGGTGTACTTTGTGATCGCAATTTCATGTATGTGAAAACTACTACGATAAAGAAAGAAAAGAGCCTTACAAGTTAATAAGAATTTAGGGAAGTTCTACTAGCTATGCTCTCTAGATCTTATTTTGATTATACTCTTTTGATCAAATTAAACAAAATTAGATTACAAAAACACCATAGATACCCCAATCGAACTGTCTAATGCTTATTTGGTTCTCATGATGAAGTATAAATTATTTAAATATGTTATTAAGAGGAAGTTTTAACTGAATTATGTTTCGTTGAATGATTAAATAATGACCGTAACCGAAAGCGGTAGGAGCAGGGGAGTTGCTTTGCATAAAGCTTCTGAAGGCAGGGTTTGTTTCGAACATAGATAATTTGATTATTGCTTGATTATTTTACTCATTACTTGATGTTTTAGACGTGTTAAGAACACGTGTAAAACATCAAGTAATAATAATGTCCTTCTGGCCGATTCCGGCCACCTGGGCCGATCTACAAGAGATCAGCCATGTGAGCAGGATATATTATAGTGCACAAGCGTTTGCGCAGACATAGGTGCACTCACTCTTCCTTTACTCTCATAGTCCGATGGGATGGCGGAGAGATAAGGCACAGAGGCGGTGACATTAAACCGACCTCTGAATAACGACTCTTCCATGCCACCGCCAGATGGCGTTGACAAGAAGCCGGAACCGACTTTTTACATGCCCATCTGATGCATGGATCTACTTTTTAGGCAATCGGGTGATCGGTCCGTAATGCCCCAACTCAACTAAGAAACAACAACACAAAATCATTGCCCTCCGCGGGAAACGAACCCACGACCTCCGATTTGTGTCCGGGCCTATACCACTAGGGCACGGAGGCGTTCTTAACTAAGCAACAATTGAAGTAACCAAAATTTTAACTTGGACCTAAGAAACCTCCACTGTGTATATAAAAGTCGAATTTTATTTGTCATTACTGCCTGAGAGCCAATTGAAAACATTTCATTTTCTCAATAACTAGTTATCTCTGATAATCTTCGCTCTTAAACAGTTCTTTAAAATTATTCATAAAACTACGTGTCACTATTGAGAAATATTGCAATCAACGTTGTTGTTTTCGGTTATTAAAAGTCCCTCTGAATTTCTTTCGCCTGTTATTCTCAGGAGTGAGGCAAATTTATCCGGACAGGTAGTAGAATCATTAGACGTCAAAAAGTGGTTGTAAACCAATCCAATTTCGACTTTGACTTTGATTTAAGTATTTATTCGGATTTTAAGAGGAAAAAACTTTATTATTTTATTATAGTGATTTCTTAAGCGGGTCCAAAAGAGATTTAATAATTCCATTGCAAAGCCAAATTATACTTTGTTGTATTAGTGAGTGTATTATAAATATTATGCTAAATATTATCCTTACCTTATGCTTACCTACATATGTACTTCGATTGGGCATATAGTCTAAATAAATAAATAACTCCCCGTTATAGTGATGATTCGATTTTAAACACAAACTTATCTTCGGAATAAAAAGATTTTGGTACAAATGTTTCAATTTATTTTTAAATTTAAATAAAGCTGAAGACAAAGTCTTGTTTGTTTTTCTTTTTAAAAATTATAAAACGTTATTTTATGCACATAATTAATTCGATGTTCCGTGACTGAAAAGTGAATTTCTTCAAATTCGTTTTGCATAATACGTCCATTTATTATGTGTAATTTTAAAATACCATGCAAGTGGCGAAGGAGTGAATAAGAAAGTTCGATCCATCAACCCTTAAACGTAGGGGTTTGTCCCCTTGGTGGGTGTAACGCCATTATGAACGATCGCCTTTTATAACCATAATTACCTTACCTTATAAAGTTATACACTTTCGTCTTTTTTTTTAATCTGCTTAGTGCAATTTTTACTAAAAATGTGTTAAACACATAAACCATTGGTAAATAGGATTGCACGGTACGTACACAAGCCATTTAAAAGTTATCCCATGGTAATAACAGATAAATGCATCCAATTGGTCAATACTTGACAGGTAGAACTATGCAAAGGCCATTACTAACGTGTTTTCTATTAAAGTTAGCTCGAAGAAACCTATACCTTAAACGAAGGGGTTTGTCCTCTTGGTGGGTATACCATTGCTATTATGAACGATCGCCTTTTTATTGCTATAATTATCTTACCTTATAAAGTTACAACAACATTTGCAACATTAGAGAACTTGCAAATGCGTTGCCAGTCTTTAAAAAGGGGAATTTTTGAAAGAGGGAGGAAGGGGAGGAGAGGAGGAGTGGAATTTTCTACAGGCTACCAATACATTCAAAGTCACTATATGATAAACTTTTAAAGCTGTTGAAGACATTAAAACTTAATATTATGTGTCACTTGCTATATCAAAGCCACAGCCCCTTGTTTATGAATGATAATTATTCTAATTGTAATCCTTTTTTTTTTGCTATAGAGTCTAGAGAAGCATCATAGGTCTTTTAGGAAACTATGCTAGGAGTATGAAAAGGAGTCCATATCGACGCTACAAAGCATAAACATAGTTACGTTTTTGCTTTATAGTATTGATATTAGGAGTATATAGCTACATACAGAGCTTTAATTTTTTCATAAGTGACTTCATGACAGTATTTATTAAAAGCCATCTACGTAATATGATTCTTAGTCAATATTTTCATTGAAATTGTCTGAAGTTGAAGAGTTGCATAAATATTAATTGATGGTACCAATAAATATTGTAGCTTATATATTTAATTATAAAATTATAAGAACGAAAACATTCCATTATAAGAGGGAAAGTTTAATTAGATATCAATACAAATAAATAAATTGTGTATATAAATTGTTCATGTAGAGAGACATTTAAGACAAAACTTAACACAATAAGTGAAAAATTTCTAACTTTTATTGCACTGATAAAACTCAACTTGTAGTTAAAATTTTTAATTAGAACTTTCTATTCAAAATGGATAGATACTTCCATGTGGTGACTAATTAGGATATATGTGGTTTCTAATTAGGATACATGTGATATTAAATGCAAAATTCTCTGAAAATACGCTAAAACTACCTGTTACTTGAGCAGTTTAGAAACTTACGCAACAGTAAGCATGTAGCGACAAGTTTACTAATAATAGAACCTATCTGGAACTTTCTAGAAACCATCAAACCTGGTGCCTTAAAAATAAACACTAATGTAGCGATCAGTAGTTAAAAAAAAATATTTTGTACTTAAGTCATAATTTTTTTTTAATGGGAAAACTTTTCAAAAGTAGGCCCAAAGTGACAAAACTTTCTCTAAAGTTTTTAAGTTGACAATTAATCGTATTCTACCGCCTACTTAATCAAACACGAGCTTCCGAATTATGCAAATAACGGTTGTAGACCGACTTACGAGTACAAAGGACGGTTCGGTTGACCCATAAAGGGTTCTTAAGATGAGGTTATGTTGGCCAAAGTACGATGTTGAATTTTCGCAAAACACAATAAGGTTTTTGTCATAATACACTAATGCAAAGGCAATTTCAAACTTACCCGGATGCTTCCGTGGTGGGGTTTGGTTGAAAAGACACCTTATATTTAATAGAATTTTGATTCACACCTCGTACGACAAAACTCAGTTGCTCTTGACAGATGACTGGTCGCGTTCCAGAAAAAAAATGGCCGACCGATTTGCGCCGATTACGTCATTCCGCGGGAAACTTGAAATTGCCGTTACACTACTCTTTAGTGGTAATCATAATAAGGCTAAATCCAAAAATGGTAAACTCACCTCATAAATAAATCTTCAGTCTGTAAAACCCGGATGGGTTTATGAGTTTTCTAATACATTGGTGCTATTATCAATAAATTCAGTCGGAGTCCGTGCGCTGTTGCCAAACCGTTATTGCATCAGATAGTGAATATCGTTCCAAAACACACATTTCAAAGCACAAAAGCATACCTTGTGTATTTTTTACTCACGCCTAAGTAACTTTAGTGAATTTCAGGTTTAAACAATATAATCGAGTTACGGAGAAACAAAGAAAGTTCACACTGTAAGAACGACAACGTCGCTTAGTTTGAAATATTACGAACAAAGGAACAGTTTCTGTTAATATATTTTAAAATATGTTTTTATGTATTGTATATTCCGTTATAGCGTTCGCATAAAATGTTTGCTAATAAGAACCGTTTTCTTTTAGTATTTTCAACACAAGTAAATGTTTTACGTCCGACGTTAGGAAATTAACTGAACCAAAATTCCAAAGCGTTCAACTTGTTTTTGTTTCGAGGCTGTAGTAAACAATGAAATGATGTTGCCAGTGACACAAAATATTACAATAATTAAAATAAAATTTGTATTTTAAACACATAATTTGATTTATTTAAATTGAAACCAAAAATATTGTGTCATGATATTTTCACTTTCAATCTGACGACTTTATGATGGCCCGATTGACACAGTTGCTAAGCTATTGGCTTCGGCGCTACGGATTTTGTGTTGAATTCCCATCTTTGGTAAATATTTGTATAAACTACAGATAATTTTTCGAATCAGCGCGTTTGTCCACGTGAAATTAATTTATGGAAACGACTATAACACAAGACATTTCTGTCTTAAAGTGGGAGCAACGTTTAAAAAATATACGAACTGTGAAGCACATTCATTTGTTGCCTTGTGCGTGTGTGCAATATATACGTATATTGCACGATTAAATGTAATTTTTTAGTAATTTCTGATGGTGAAGCTAGGAATGCTTTTTATACTTTGGATTAAACCTATTTTTATATTATCAATTTATACAATAAGTAGAGGTGGCAGGACACTTTAGCAAAGTCCGTCTGGACCACTCCAGACAAGAAAAGTGTTGCCAGTGCATTCTACCGCCAAGCACTGTGTTCCGGTATGAAGGGCAATGTTGCCAGTGTACTTACTGGGCATAAAGATTATTTATACAGATATAAATAGAGAGACTCTATTCATAGCTCTAGGTGACAAGTGCAGTGGTGTGACAAGCAGTTTTGGATTGCTGTAGTTTTAATACTGTGCTGTATTTTACGGGCATGAGATATGCTCCCCTCGATACTTTATGTTTTAAGGAAAAAGAAACTGTACACAATCAAAGGGGTCAAGTACGTATCTTACCTTACGGAAGATAGCTATTTTGTCGTATCTCGAAAAATCCAATTTTACACCACAGCCAAAAAACGATTTAAAAAATTTAAAAGTCACTAATTTATAACGATAGAAGAATTAAGAACGTATTTTTTCCATTTGTATATATCTTCTCTCTTTTTAAACCTTACTTGACACAGTCAACTGTAGTATCCTTAAATTAGTACTTGTTTGTTTTTGGAGATTTTCGAGATACGACATTTTTATTTTCTGCCGTCGATGTATTGAAGTGCGTTGGCAAAATTTGGGCATTACAATCTACGGGATGTCAAAGTTGGTGACTCAGGTCTCACCTCGACCATGACGGCAATCGTCAGACGTAACGAAAAGTCGTTTGCAAACGGTTTTGAAATACTCGTGTTGCGTCCTCAACCAGTTATTTTGCACGACGTTCCGCTGATATAATTTTGCTTTGGTTATAATTCACTTATATATCTAAACTCGATGTAGTGTGTTTGGATCAAAGCTCGAATGCTTGCAAATAATCTATAAGCTTAGGCTTAGATAAACCTTGCAGTAGAAGAGCGTGTGATTTATTGGATAGAATTTATTATAAGCATTATATTGCAGAACAATAAACCAGCGTAAGACGTGATTCTGAGATTCTTGAAATCTCTTCAAAAAGCGATTGGTTGAATACCAAAGTAATTACAGAATAGTAATAAGAATATTAAAGTTTATAAACAACATAAACTTTAATCAGGGCCGTATATAATATGTCGACTGAAAAAAGTAATTCGATTTAATTCAAATATCTTAGCCATCTTAGTTTGTCGAGGTCCCGATCGAAGTGGATATACTATTCGGATCTCACGTCGATTCCAGATTTGCAAAACTAATCATAGTTGCCATTCAAGTCGTTTCAAAGATGTTTAGGTTGAACTGTTTAGAAGAGAGCTTTATCGTCTGCAAGTTCGAGCTATTGTTATTTATTAATTTAGCAAAATAAATAATGAATAAAATAGTTTGCCAAAAACTATTTTATTCATTATTTATTTTGCTGCATGCTTTTGTTATTCGTAACTTTAATGTCTTACACATGGCGTTTAATTTTATTTTTAATTCTCTACTTCTCGAAAATGCATCGCGTATGATTTCACTTTAAATTCTCTTTGTCTCTAACATTTGACATCGACCAGCAGCGTTATAATTTAGATTATATAAAACCGCGTTTATGTGAATGTTGCCAATTATACGTGCAAAATCTAAGTTTAGAAATGTATGTAGGTCATATGGTGGTAATTGACGTATCGACACGAAACTTTAATCTAAGATAATGCGCACATTCGAGTAACACGAATAAATTAGTTACACATTCATGCCAATGATTTCAAACAAAACGTTGGTTCGATGTATAACGTGTTATTAATCGCAAACGGTCTTTTTTTTTTCGGAAATAAAGTTAAGCGACGATCAAATCGTGTGTCTGATGGTATGAGGACCGTATGGTAGCATACAGTGCATATTCTTACGGTGGTAGAGCCACGCAACTGTTCCCGCTGCTGAATCGGCCGCCGGCTCAAATCGGCGTAAAGTGGAAGTGTTTTTGCTTCTGCGTTTCGTCCAGTAAGTGAGGTGGCCGGTGGCCCCCTCCCCTCCCCTCCTTTTCTCTTACTCCCCGCCCGACTTCTACCTCCATCTCTTCCCTACCTCTGCCTCCATCCCTTCCCTGCTTCCCTTCTCTTCCTGCTCCCTCCCCCTTTAAAGACTGACAACGCATTTGCAAGTTTTTTTAATGTTGCAAATGTCCATGGGCTGCGGTAATCGCTTACCATCAGGCCAGCCGCTTGCTTGTTTGTCAGGTTACACCATAAAAAAAACAAACGCATTCTGCAAGACTAATAATGACCTCCCGACCGATTCGAGCTACGGCGGCTAATCTACAAGAGATCAGATAACAAACAACAACGCAATTATAGTGCACAAGCGTTGGAGCAGACACGGGTGTACTCACTCTTCATTTATTAGCCTGATGGGACGAATACCTGTCACGACCGGAGAGAAATCAGGCGCAGAGGCGATGACATTAAATCCCAATCTCGACTCCCCTAAGCCACCGCTAAATGGCGTCGACAAGAAGCCGGGACCGACTTTTTTACATGCCTATTTCATATCTTACTTTTCAGGCAATCGAGAGATCAGACCGTTTTGCCCCAATCCAACTAAAAAAACAACAACAAAATCATTGTCCTCTGCGGGATTCCTCCAATTTGTAAAGCGGGCCTATATCACTTAGCCACGATGACGGTAAGGATGGTTACAGCTTTTAAAGAATCCTGCCACTTAACAGATAAATTATCTCTGTGGTACTATTACCACGCGGACCAGAAGAATATTACCACTATAAGATAATCCCACCACTTTTAACATATATTCATCCATCATGTCAAATAAGCGTGGGATGTCAGCTGTCTACCCGGTTTCGTTGGAGCTATGAATGTATGTATATAATGTACGCAACTAATTCTTTAAAAAGAATTCAAGAAGAGAAACACTATTTACAATGTATTAAAATGCAGTTTGCGAATTTATAGACATTTAGAAATATTTTGGGTAATTTAGCTATATTGAAAAAAAAAAGCATCGTTGTTATTATTATTATTCATTTTGAGCAATCTCATAACAAATAAATAAAGAAAAAATAAAAGAGAAGAGTAGAAAGAAAAATATAAGTAATATCTAAACGCCTTCAAACTCGTAAAACGTTAAATTAATAGTTATAATTAACTTCTAAATATTGCTCACCCTGATGGGCAATGACCTTTGATATATACGTGCAAAAAGTTTTATTGCTTACGAAATACATTCATCATGGCTCATTCGCATATACACTAAACTAAACGTTATCTTAGAAATCAAGAAGGGTAGGGAGTGCTTCAAGCAATCAAAAACTTATGTAACAATTTTAATGACAAAAAGGACTCATAAGGTAGATTATTATCAATGGCATCATTAGAAACAAATTGTAATAATGAGATAAATGACTTTATAGTTAAATAATGTTTGTGTCAAATTTTATCAATTACAACTATTCTTTAATGACCTGAATTTATGAAAATAATTTCGAATTTAAACATAATTTATTTCTATTACAAACAGTTTCATAGGTGAATTGATTCGTGATTGGTATATACAAAAGTTACTGCTATCACAACTGGGGTAGGCAAAGTCAGTGTATATTACACAGGCAAATAGCAGGCAACAAATTATTGACATTGATTTTAGCAAATAAAAATCTGTACAACAAAAACTCCTAACGCATTCACGAACCGAATTCACAAGAGAAATAATAAGAAGTCAAGTGTAATTATAAAAAGTCCCTGAATGTTATAGTGTCAGTGCATTGAACTGTTGTTGCGATGGCTATGTCGAGTTTTTTTTTTTTTTTTCAATTATCTCTTAGTTTACAACTAAGCTCCTAAGCAGAATTTAACTTGCACGTGTATATTACCTTATGTCCTTATTCATATGGAGTCTGCAAAGAATTTCATTTGATATTTCAGACAAGGAGATTGTTTTTGCTGTATGTACAACACAGAATATGCAATTCACTCTTAGCCAATAATTACTTTTTTATTAAAGAACTTTATATTCTTTTTATTACTATACTTATTACAAATCACAATTGTAACTATTGAATTTTGGTTCACATAGCTTAACATAAATATAGTTTGGGGTTATTAGGTATAAATTGAGAATAAATTGACTATATAGCGATACATCATCCATATCCTTGCCCATAACAACACTCACATTTGCTATGCAGTTAAAATTCTGCTTGGAACTATACAGCGCTCCTTACCAATTTTTGCTTATTTTCTTTTTTTGTTATAAAAAAACGCTGCCCCTATTGTACGATAGAAATATTTTGTGTTACAAAGGCGTTTTACGTACATGAATTTCACACGGATAAGCGCTCAGATCTGGAACAATTATCTGTAGTCTACACTATTTGTCCCGGGTGGGAATCGGACCCACGACCTGCGATGACGAAACCAATAGCTTAGCAACAGCGCCAAAGAGGTCATCCAATCCATTACCAAATTTTAATCGATTACCTTGCTCTTTTGTTTTAAGATAAAACTGGAAACGGTACAGGCTGACTCTGTAGCTATCTCTCTATAGCTTTTAAATACGCCACCAAAGCCTTTGTTAATAATATTATTAATACAGACTTTTGTTTTGCATATTGGATTTGGATTTGGAGTTTGGGAATGGTTTTGTTGTATGTTAATATATGTTAACCACCCATATCCACCCTTTACGTGTATTAAGGCATGACAGAATACTGATTTTTTATATTTTGCCTTTGCATACAAGAGGAGGCAAACAAGCAAGCGATTCATCCGATTGTAAGCGATCACCGCTGCCCACGGACATTCGCAACTTCACAGATATTATGAAATGCGTTGCCAAGTTGGTGGGAATAGGGAAGGGGAAGGGACAGGGGAGAGGGAAGAGG
>DWHQ01000685.1:0-12876 GCA_018247955.1 Eurytides marcellus marcellus | reverse complement strand
AATTATCCCAGGACTATTTAGATTTTTATCAATATGGTTGTATATTCTGATAATACTTATAAATTCTTTTGAGTAAAGTTTAAATTCATTGTTTTCATACTAGATTTTTAGTAATAAAACTGAAAAGTAAACTTGTAAATCACTATAATTATGCAGAAAATATAGTTTTTACATTTGGTTTTATACACATTGTGGGCTATATTATTTCCAAAGCTGCTACAAGGAAACATAGTAATAAACTTCTTTATGAATGTTTTTCTTTAACTAATTAAATCATTTAATCTATTTTTCATAATAAATTAATAAGTTGAAGTAAGTTGGATTTGCTGACTTAGTGAAAATAATGACAAATATAATGAAATTGATAATTGATCTTTTATCTTGAACAGTGTTCTATCAAGGAATAATATTGGTACACTAACTTTATGAGCATTATACTAATCAGCTACTATATAAATAGTTATCACATTGCACTTTTTGAATTTTTTATTTTGTAACAAAATGTTTTAGAAATATATTTTGTTGTTAGAAATATATTTTACATTTAGAATTTTAAAATGATACAAGTCAGTTATCTCTTGACCTTATTCCTTGCGCTCATTTTTCAGTTTCAATTTTAACCAAGATGATATTCATTATTCCCTTCCCTATTGTTTAGTCTCTTCTTGAAGATGAGATTTTTTTTAAAGATTTTTAATGAAGAGGCATGTAATTCAAGCACCTAATGATAAGTGTCACACTTTTCCATTACAGAACTTAGTATTAGTAACAAGTCAAACAGTTTTACACCCTTCATGTTGTAGCACTTATTTCTTTACTGATTTAGGTTGGGAAATCTCTATGCAACCAGCATCTTTTTAAGAAAAATTTGCCCATTTAACTAGATTTAGTATTTCAGTAACGCTTAGACACAATTGCTAGATGATGGAAAAGCTAGCAATGGATTGGTTACTCCAGGCAGACTGCAAAAGAGTTCTATTAAAACTAAATACTGCTAACATAATTAATGGTTTTTATTAATTGTAAACACCAATTATTTTTTTATTCAATAAAATAAGACTTGTTTTATGTTTTAGGAGGTGATGACAGGAGGGTTATGCTTTGGCAGTTTGGACAGGCAATGCTTGACCATGGAAAACCAATACCTATGAAGGCTGTACACCAGTCAAATATATTTTGCCTAGGAATTACAAATGATAACCAGAAAATATATTCTGGTGGCAATGATGATATTGTGAGTATTTTTTATCCCTATGGTTTAATATAATGCATTTGAATTTGAGCATATATTATAATACTTCATTGATTTAAAATGCATATAAAAAAGTGTTTAGTTAATAAAGCTTTCTACTCTGTACAAGATTACTTGAATGATGACAAAGCTTGGATTCAAAATGACATTGATGAACAGCTGAATAATATACCTTTTTAAACAGACTGATGTAAACAAGGACATTTTGAAAAGAGCAACTGTTGAGTTTCTTGCCAGTTCTTCTCATCAGGAAATTGCTTTCTGAACTGGTGGTAGCTTCAGACAAATTGACTGACTTACCAATTTTGACATACTTTGTAAAAAGTCTATTCAATAAAATATTTTGAGTTTGAGTTTGAATACCTTTTTTTAATATTGCCATAACACTTATAGCAATATTTATTTGTATGTAAGATATATAAGTCCAATTTCAAATGGGAAAAAAAACTACAAATAATAATTTCAGTCTTTTATAAAATGTATTAACCAACTTCATTTAACCCTACTTGCGATATACCGTTTACAACAAAAATACGCGTAATTAAGGAGAACTCAAAAACGACTCGTTAAATCTCGCTAAAATTTATATGAGACCCCACAACAAACATGAGCTTTAAAATATAATATGAATCATCAAAATTGGTATACCCTGTAAAAAGTTATAAGGTAACACACATAAAAAAAAAATATAGTTGAATTGAGAAGTTCCTCCTTTTTTGAAGTCGGTTAAAAAGAGCTTGTCTGTGAACAAATACATTGTAAGAATCCTGCATAGCTTTGAAATAATAACAATATTAATATTTCGGAGATGTATGCAGTCTGTCACGAGACCTTGGCTGATAAATACTTATAAATATTTGTTATGTACACTGCCTGAACAATACAAATATTTATAAGTATAAACTGTTCATATTTGTCCCTTTTTTATACTCAAATTTAAGCCATGACCATATTTTGACCTATTTTTTGCATTTGCACTAAAGATTGATTATACATTAATCCCCCCTGTAATGTGGATTTCAATGCCCCGTATAACACGGGCATTCCTCCATATAATGCGGGGATTTCCCACATACATATTTCTGTACTGTGAAATTTATTATGATTTGTACAGTTCATAATTACAAGTACCTTTGCATGTGTGTCAATCGTGTTATTACAAAATTAAATTATTTTATTAAAAAATACGGAAGTACCCTTATAACGCGGAACCAATCTACCGCGTTATAGGGGCATTACTGTACTTCAATTGTTTGCCATTTAATTAGTTTACCTTACGATAGGTATAATAATTGAAACTGAATATTGAAATTAAAATAAAGCTTAAGAAGGACATGTACATTTTTTTTTACCTTTTTTTTACCACAGGTTATAGTACACGACTTAGAGAGCAAATGCCCTCTAGAAGTCCTTCAACACCAAAGGGCAGTATGTAGTCTCAGTATAGACCCATTTAATGAAAGGGTTGTAGCAACAGCTGGGAATGATGGTCGGCTGCTCCTTTTCGATACCAGGCAGTCTGTTCATGGTAAGTAATAATATAATACAGAGATGATATAGAGTTGTGTAAAATAATTAGGTATTTGTATTATCCAAAACCTTAGCCAAATATGATGAAAAGTTTCAAATAATTTTGGATAGGGGTGGGCTCTAAATATGCTATAACAGGATTTTTTCGGTTATTTTTTCCGTTGCTCTTATTCAAAAAGTATAACAGCCATTTAAAGGAATTATCAATTCTCAGTTTTGAATTATATACATAAAAAGTGTTGTATTATAGAATACACGCAAAATAAACTAAAATAAGATTTTTAAATAATCGGATTTACTTCTTAACAACTTCTTCTTAAGTTCTTAAAGAACTTACATTATTGAATTTTTTAAATAATATTTCTATATTTGTATAAAAGTAGAGTCCTTTAAATTTACTGTTATAAATTAAGAATGCAGCAAATGCAGACTTTGACATTCGCGAAACTCAAGAATGCAGATGCGGAACTCAAGAATGTTTAAAAAAAACTTGGATTTGTAAACAAGCCAAATAGGCAAAGCCTTATAGAGTTTGGAACTTTTTTAGTTAATTTAAAACACTGAATGACACTGCTGCAAAAGTCCTTTAATGTAGCAATAAGGAAAAAAGCGTCAGCGCCACCATTTTTCGGTATTTTTTCATCTTTATTTCACAAATCCAACATCATGGCAAGGCTGTTTTTTGAAACATAGTTTTTGAACAGTTGTTGGCTGTTCATGTTTCCCTGTCAAGGAAAATATTCTTACGAGGGCCTTTTTTCGCGTGTTGAATTAAATATCGCGTATTGGTCTAGCCTCACTCATGCGGATGCATGAGTTTTCGGCAGTTTTTTGCGGATGCGATGCGAAATACTCGCTACTAATTTTTCAGAAAATTAATATAGTATTAAGAAATTTCAAAATATTAAAAATGAATAGACTATATATACATATATTGTATTATATGCTTGTTATTTGACTGTCAGAGAAATTTTAAAGACATGAAAATCCTTCAAATATCTGTTTTAGTAATGTAACTGACAACATAAACATTATAGTTCTATAAGTGAGAATGTCATGCCTATAAATTATAATTGTAAAAGCACAATTGATTACTCATGCATTGTAATTGACTTATGCTATAATTACATACAAGTAGTTGTAAAATTGTTGTTAAAACAAGTAGCATATAAAATGGAAACAAATTCCATAGATAAAATTCTCATTAAAAGTACAGTTAAACATGATTTATTTGTCATAATTTCTTAGAATAAAATGATTAAAAGTTTATCAGAAATTATGTAGAGAACATTATGCAATCCAAATAGGAGGCAAACCACAAAACGATGATTAGTTTTATCTCAGTACTCGCGTCTACATACGACGCGTCGCTCTATATCCATATATATCCTTTTCCCTTTTGATTAATGTATAACAATTGTATCCATTAATGTCTGAATAAATTAATATCAATGAAAACAAACAGATGAAGATCCGAATTAGGAAAGATGTTAATTATTTTGTGAGTGATATAAGTATTTTATCAATCGTGCCATTTCGTTAATGAGTAATCGCAAATTCATTTTAATATCTAGTATGGTGCAGTTGCGGTGATGTTTTTTTGATTTCCAACAGAGGGATATATTTTATGACTTACAGATAACTGTTTTGAATCTTTCTACAATTATTTCGCATAAATCCGAGTGTTTATTAGAGAAAGTTTTTTATGTATAAACGCTTTAGCTTAGATTACAATAGTGTTATTTTTTGTTATATTTCAGTTAGGTTAAATACTTTTCTATTTAGAAAAAAAGGCTAATCAAAAAAATGCGCAATAAAGTTTTTGGCATTTCCGGCCTATGTGTACAGCTAATAAATATAACTAAATAAAGTAAAAATTTAGGATAAGCTCATAGGATTTACTCTAATAATGAATGAGTGAGATGCATCACAGAGTCAAAGCAAAACACACCTGTCTATCGTACTCCGTACGTAAGGAGTGAACTCGTCGATTGTATTTCTTTCTAGGTTATCTTATCGAGGCGGCCGATTGCCATTCTATGAAACAATAATAATAAAGGTGCATGTGGTACATTGGCGGTATATAAATATGGATAGTTAAAATGCCAATCATTTCTACGATGGTAAATTTCGCGAACCCATAATGTTTCAATTGAAACGCTTAGTTGACTATTTTATCATATGGAATAGTTTTAGAATCTTTGCTTTGAACTAAAAGACATACAATCAGTTGCAATATCGTGGAATAAAAATACGTAAACATTGGTAAAATGTGAGTCTAGGTGAGACCCTATTCTATTTTTAGTCGACATCCCACGTGTTTTTCGTTTTCGTTGTGACGTTCGCTGGGAGAATCACGCAAGTTCATTGGACAGAGAATGGATAGTTTTTGTTTGTTTGCAACGATCTTGCCTTCTGGTTACGACGCTGTGGCTTCAAAGTCGAGACTGTGTACTGGGGTACACAGGGATGCCTAAATGGAAGACCACGAGTGCTTTTTATCATGGTCAAGAAATTCTGCGACGTCCCCATATATACACTTATACCTATGACGATGCAGGACATATATTTCCACCCCGACAGAGTGATCAATTGGTGTCTAAGCATATTGAAGTAGATCGCACCCCTGGTGTACGTTGATAGATATACGATAACGCTTTCACCTCATTTCAGATGACATAATCTATCTGTTACTATTATATTATATATCACATGAAATGAAAAAAAAAAAAAACGTTTTTTTTTGTTGACTTAAATATTTTCTAAAAAACGTTGCCCCTATGGCACGACAATATTAACTTGTATTTGAAAAAACGTTTCGCATGAATAAATTTCATACGGATAGCGGCCTGATCAGAAAAAAATATCTGTAGGTCATAAATATACTTCCTTCGGGTAGGGATCGAACCCACGACCAAAACAAACGAGTCATTTTTCCTGAGTATGTGTCTAAATAGATAAATCGAAATAAATTCCTTATTTTATCAGTAGTTGGACTCTGTGGTTCATATATAATTGCAATGTCTGTAGAGGAATTACTGAGGAGATATTTACTGTATTATATCTCTGAATAACGAGCTTAGCGGTGATCCACACGGATAGTACAACTTTTCAGTTTTTTTCTAAACACTAAGCAATTTGAAACTGTTATATCATAACATTTAATGGCACTCCTTTGTGTGAATCACTTATCATCAGCACGTCTTGTCACATAGTTTAATAAAACAAAGGATATCTATCTAATTTATAAACAATAATGACTTAGGTTATGATATCCTTGTTAGTCGTTTGGCGCAGTTGCTAAGCTATTGACTTCGGCGTCTCTGGTCGTGGGTTCGATGCCCACCCGGGACAAATATTTGTGCGAACTATAATTACTTGTTCCGGATCTGGGTGTTTGTGCGTGTGAAATTTATGTATGTAAAACGCTCTTATAACACAATCTTTATATCTAAAAAAAAAGGCGTTTTTTTTTAAAATAAATAAATATTAGCTTCGGCATCGCTGGTCGTACGTTCTATTCTCATCTGGCGAAAACATTTGAATGAACTGTTGATAATTGTTCTGGATGTTACTATTTGTTCGTGTGAAATTTATGAACGTAACTCACTCTTATAATATAAGATGTTACCGTCTTAAATTAAGGGGCAGGGTTTTTTTTTATATTAAAATAAAAGAAAGGTGTTTGACAGAGTCACGTAATAGAGGCTGACGTCTATGGTCATTATGTCAAGTATTGGTCAAGAGACTGATTAATCTCACTTCTCCACTGCGTAGAGTCGCTGGTGATATCGCGGAGTCGCAAGGCGTTCCACGGGGTCATGTTCCACCCCCAGCAGGTGGGTGTCCTGGTCTCCGCAAATGCTCGGGACGGCGTGGCTTTATGGGACCTCCGATCGCCGAAGCAGTGAGTTATCCTCTATTGTTAAAATTTTTAATTCACTTCGACATCTGAAATACTTAAATTACAAATATCATATGGCTGAAAATTTGGGAGTTTTTTATGAGATAAATCGAAAAAAAAAATCAAAGAAGGTCAATAACCTTTTCTAATGTTTTTTTTTCCGAATTATCGATTTATGTTGCGGAAAAAGTGCCACCTATCTGGTCCAACATTATGTAAGAATCATCCAGGTGACTTCGAAGTTAACAGAAAATATATAAAAATTCGCCATCCGTTTAGGGAGGGATGAATTGCTAACGGACACACATCGAAATTTTATATGAGAACATTTGTTAGTAGTTCCTTGTAAATTGGTCCAAGTGTGTTACATACATATAAGTCCATATACGTCATTTATATATTATTTCTGGTGTATTTGCTTATGACACTTTTGTATAATAGCTGAACGATTATAATTTCTTTATTTTAAAGAATTAGTAATTTTCACAGAAACGTTATAATTTTCACAGCGTATGATGAGCAAATATTAAATATAAAAAGTATTACCACGTTATTTTGCCACTGAATGTTTTAATAGATTTTTCTATGATTGATTGATGATATGATTCTTATATGACATTGAAACCCCGAATAACAACCTGACTCGGTGATTTTACGATGGACGTTATTCTATTATAACGAGGACGATGGTGGACGAGAGTATAAATTGAATATGAAATTATCAACTTACGTAGGATTCTTGACGTGAATAATTCACTTTATGGTTTATATGTTAGAACGAAGGAACCGATTTTCTAATCCAACACAGGGTGTTCTTTGAAATCTTGTATATTTGTAAATTTTAAATAATTTTTCGAAAGTGTTTGAAAAGAAGGCGTATATTGTGATGAGATTTGTTTTTAATTCGCCAATGCCAGACACCGTTCAAATATTTAGGGCCAAGATACTCAGATCTTTGTCCTTAATATTTGAAACTTTTAAAGCCACGCTAATCTGCCTGCATCAGTAATGTGTAAGCACCACAGAGTCCCGGTTTGTAAGGTAATGTTGCCAGCGTAATTACTGGGCAAAGTGATGTGTATATTACGCGCACGATGGCCCATCCCACCCCTCCCTTGTCTCTCTTTCAAAAATTCTCACTTTTAAAGGTTGGAAACGCATTTGCAAGTTCTGTAATGTTGCAAATGTCCATAGGCGGCGGTGATCACTTACCATCAGGTGAGCCGCCTGCTAAAAAAAAAAACATGACTAGAAAGAGGCATCGGAGACTAGATGATAATGTTGCTAAAGATAGCTGCCCCAACAGCCCTGTGCTGCGCTACGTGGGCAACAACGGCACGTGCCAGAACAGCATGAGCGTGCGCTTCAACTCGGCCGGCACGCATATCCTCGCCCTGCGGCGTCGCCTGGCGCCGGTACTCTACGCGGTGCACTCGCCGGAGCCGGTGGCGGAGTTCTACCACCAGGACTACTACAACTCGTGCACCATGAAGAGCTGTTGCTTCGCCGGCAAGGGCGACGAGTTCGTCCTGTCCGGTTCGGACGACTTCAACCTCTACATGTGGAAGATACCGGACACAGGTGGCGGCGACGGCGACGGCGGCTATGGTGCGTACGCCACTTTGAAGTGATAACTTTTTATGGGAGGGTAAACCGCTTCGTAACGTAACGCGTAACGGCGCCAGTCTGTCTGGCTTCAGTTGAGTTTGACAGGTTGACAGTAAGCTTATAACCCAAAATTATCGCCGCTTTTGAAAGTTATTGTAGTAAATAAAATTAATAAACAATTTCGTTATATAACTTAGATTAGTTTAAGTTATTACTTCTGCCAGGCGTCACGCGACGCACATGTTTTTTTTTTGTTTACTCACCTTTAGTTCTTTATTTAAATTGTGTTTTTCTTTTTATTTTAATATGAAGTTAAGTAGCTTTCCCCTCGGATTTCCGTTGTTTTCTAATTTTTTTTATCTTTTTTCTCCGTTCTCTGTAATGACCGTTTCTCTGTCACTAACACCCGTATTAATAACATAAGTTAAAGTAACTCCTAAAAATAAGAACTGTAAAAAGTTAAAATTCTTAGTTAAGTAGTAGCTTCCTACTTTGACGTTTTTGCGTTCATTTGAAATTTTTTCAAGTTACTTTGAATTGCAAGACATTGAAAGATTTCTGATTTAGAAAATGTTGATCGCGGTGTATTGAATGAAATCTGGGGTTGCTTATAAGCCCCTCCGCGTGCAGGATACCACAGAATAGGACAAAATCTTACCATTGCTACATTTTTACGGTGGTAGAGCGACACGGCAATTTCCGCTGCTTCTGAATGGACCGGCTCGAGCCGGATAAGTACCACGACCTCAAAGAATATCGGCGTAAGATGGAAGTGCTTCCGCATTTGGTCCGATGAGTGAGGTGGCCGGTGGCCCACTCCCCTCCCCCCTCTTTCCTCTTCCAAGCTCCCCTTCCTCTTCTTGTCTCCCCATCCTCTTTCATCCTCGGCGAGCAAGGCATTTGCAGAACGTTCGACTTTACAAATGTCCATGGGCAGCGGTCATTGCTTTCCATCAGGTGAGCCGATTTCTCTGTGTCTGTGTCTTCCCGCTTACTCCATAAAAAAAGAAACATTTCTTATAGGTTTTATTTCCGCAAACTTGAACAAGCCGTCGATTGCCGTTACTCGTCTCGTTGTTAAGTTCGTGAAAAACTGTCTGTTAGATTCACTTTGATTCATCAGTTACCTTAGTAAATGTGACCCTCAGACGTGGTGGTGGAGCCGCCACACATCGTGCTGTACGGCCACAGGTCTATCGTGAACCAAGTTCGCTACAATCCCCACTACTGCCTGATCGCGTCCTCCGGCGTTGAGAAAATCATTAAGGTAATATACCTCATATTTTACCATTTTATTTAATGATTTTTTTTTTTTCTATTTGTATCTTGAGGTTGTGTAATTTAAAAGAAAAAGGATTTTTAAAAATGGAACACAAGGAAAGTCTTAATCGAATGTTTATGTAATAAAAAAACGTTGCTACTTCCTTATTACGTCCTCCAACGATGAGAATATTAATAAAATTCTAAATGGATATAAATAAAGTATGGAACCTTTTACATTTTCAGGGCTTATTAAAATTAAAAAAGTATGATTTAAAAATGGTATATCGGTAAAATTTGTGGTAATTTTTTAATTTTATTTTATCGTATTACATGGTGCCGTTATGTTTTAGATTCTATTCGCTTTTGATTTTTATGTTTTGTATTCTAAGTTATTACAGTACTATAGTCTCTTTTTTCTCTATACAGGCGCTGTCTTACCATTTTCTAGGTAGTTAAAATAAATGAGAAAGAGACTAGACTAGACTAAGAAAATACTATGTTTTGTAAAACCGCTGTATAATAAATGTTTATATATTTGTATGTTGTCTAGTGCATAAGTTCTCAAGGGGGGCAGCCCCCCTAACTAGTGGGGGCAATAAGAGAGAGAAGAGAGAATTAATTTCTTTTCTTGTAAAGGGTCCACAAAAGATTCCTAACCTATGGTCTACTGATTGAGGCGATGGAAATGCTCTGTGTTGTGTTGAAGTAAATACTACTCAAGGATATATTTGTAACTTATCACTCGTCTTCTTTGAAGCCATGACACTTACGATCAGTTCTCCCGAGAATCAGATAGCTAATAGCATTAGGATTGTAATATCTTATATCCCAGGTGTGGTCGGCACTGGAGTACCCACAGATGCGCGGGAACCTCTTGGAGGAGGCACAGGGCTCGGACAACCCACGGGAGATCTACAGCCACGAGGACTACGTGTCGCTTGTACATCACAGCGGGCAGGTAAGACTTTAGGAGCCTAGACTGTAGGACTAGAGGATGCTAAGCGACACGCTGGACCATAACACAGTGCCACAGTTTTTACGGTGGTAGAGTCACGAAGCTGCTCCCGCTGTTGAATGAGCCGGCTTGAACCAAATAAATACCACGACCTCACAGAAAATCGGCGTCACGTTTCGTCCAGTGAGTGAGGTGGCCGGTAGCCCATCCCCCTTCCTCCCTCTTTCACTCTCCTATATATCTCTGTCTCCATCCCCTCTCCTTCTCCCTCTCTGGTAACGCATTTGCAAGTTCTGTAATGTTGCAAATGTCCATGGGCTGCGGTGATCGCTTACCACCAGGTGAGCCGCTTGCTCGTTTGTCAACTCTGCTGTTTGCCTTCTCTATAAAGAAAAAAAAAACACAGAATCTACTTGATATTGCGCTGCTCTCGTCTTCCATAAATTTATGATGTTATATCTATGTGCCCAGTAAAACACTGGGAAGATTGCCTTCAAACCGAAACACAGTAGTGTTTATCTTAGGGCTGGTCTAATTTAGTGAACAGATGATGGTTTGTCGGACTTTAATAAGCCCATAACAAATAAATACGTTCTGACTATGACTTTGGAATGTTGGTTATTGTCAAATCGTTTACAGGGGATTCTTTACAGATATTTATCAGAAATACGCTTCTTAATACGATAATAAAATGAAAACCTCGGCAGACTGTTAGTTATTCGTGTAGGTCGAGCTATGGTAATGTAACGCGACTAGGTAACGATACGAATATATTTGGTTTGACGTCAATAGAGATGACTTAGATGTGAATGGCAATCGGGGACGCGCCGACCGCAGCGAAGAACTTTCGAGACTTTCTTTGTACTACAGTTTGACTTTCGCAATAGTGAATTATACTTCTATAAGAAATATGAAATATTAAAAAGAAGAAATCCTTACGATATTAAAATAGTTATTAACCCTTTGCACTCGAGAAGTGATTCTCGCTCACCATTTTGATTCGGCAATTGATAAAAATCAAAAATATATAGGATAATGTTTATTAAGTTGTCTTGGTTAAGATGTAACGATATATTAAATATTAAATATTAAAGATATAAGGGATATATATAAAACATTTCGACCTAGTAATTCCACGTGGTGACGGCCTCGAATCCTTTTTCTCCATCTTTATTGTTCTCTGTGCCGCCAAAAGGTTGACTGGTAGATTATACCTTCAGCCAAAGTCCACCTCTATACATTCATGTGCATGAAATATAAAGAGATAAAAGGCATCTCCATACTGATTGGCGTTCTTTAGTTATGGCCTAAATTATTTGCCTCTTAAAAATTCTTTCGCAATATATACTTAGCGTCTATTTTTTATGAAGAAATCCTACAGTTCATACACATGAGTTAAAAGTTACTATTAGTAACACATATCGTTAGTACTCATGAATAGGAAGCATTCGCAGTTTTTCGATCTGCGAATAACGCAACTGTTATATCGAGGGTTTACCTGTTAAATGCAAAAAATATAGTTTTGAGATATTAAGTCTTAAATTATGCTAAAATATCAGTCGTTGTTACATAATTGAGTAGTCACAATTTGGGATGTATACTGAAGATTACATTTTTGTATAGGATAAGTAAAAACGGTTGATACAAATTTTGCATCTTTATTGGTTTCTTGGAGCTATCCTTAATAGAATACTCGTTATTTATGGCCTTTCCATTATTTTACCGATCTTGTATTGGCCGATTAGTTTCGTTTTTCTGTTTTTTTTCGATTTTACCATATAAAGCAGCAAAAAAGTAGGCATTTTTTGTGTTTAACACATTTTTAGAAAAAATTGCGTAGTTTTCGAGGTAAATTCTTGATACGTATTAAAATTAAAATATATTAAGGATATTAACTGTAACTTTATATATATACATATGTAGTTATTATTATTTAAAACATTGACTAATAGATTTTCCTCTAGTGCTCGAATACAGTAATTTCATAAAGACTATGATAGATCATGCGCTGTGCAATTTTATGAGGTACTTTCTTTTTATGGAGGATGAGGTTTACCTACGTAAATCGGCTGCCGGTAATTAATTTATCTGAGCTGTAGCTTGCGATGCGAGAAAACGTTTGTTAATCGTAGTTTACATAATATAAACTAAACGATAGTAAGCTGTATTAAATACAATTATAATTTTACAGGAAAAAAGTTTTTGGAACTTACTATAAATCGCCATAAAGTGGAAGTATTTGCGCTTCCGCGTTTCGCCCATAGAGTGAGGTGGCCGGTGGCCCATCCCACTCCCTCCTTTTCCTTCCTCTCTTACTGCCCTACCTACCTCTGCCTCCCTCCCCCCCTCTGCCTCCCTCCCTCC
>DWHQ01000684.1:0-12880 GCA_018247955.1 Eurytides marcellus marcellus | reverse complement strand
TAAATGTGTATAAATCGTTTTTCTTGGAGTTATTCGAAAAGAGGGATGGGTTTTAGTCTTACTTAACTTGAAAACCACATGGAGTAGGGTCAATTTGTTAAAACGTTCTGAAGGATAATTAATATTTCTTTTAAATATGAACAAAAGTTGACCTCGTGTCATAAGTGGACTTGATGCGATTTGAAATCTAACGGCTCAATTATAAATATACTTATTTAGCATAAGTTAGTTCCCTTTTGGTCATTAAGAGTACCGAGCATCACTCATATATCATCCTTCGGGAGAAGAACGAAGAAAAAGAGGAAACGGGACACCATAACACATTACTGCTTTGCGGTAGAATTACAGTCAATTGTGATAACTTTGACAGATCATCACTATATTTTTTAAATAACTTTGACAATGTTAAATATGAGACAAGAGTAAATTTAATCTGTGCTCTCAGGTTAGTTTTTATATTCTCAAGTAATTTAATATCTATAAAACTTTTCTTAGGATCAACTGAACTCTTTGAATTGGTAGACTGCTTTGGATTCTTATTCTCGGCTTCAGATTTATTCTTGTAGAATTGCTCAACTTCCTCTACCGATACGCTCTAGCCTGCAATAATTGGCATTTGGAATTTTCTTTTGATTTTCTCAGAACTCCACCAGATATGTGTCGAAACTTTCACCTAAGATTCTTTGGCAGTTTGTACATCAACCTTTGTTTTAATATATTCTGGAAAACGCTGCAACGCCATTTATCGGTTTAAAGAATTAATCCCAGTTACTCTTAAACCAGCCTCAAGGTTGGTTTTACACTGTGGAGTTCCCAAATCAAGTTTTTTTTTTTTATGACCAGTTCCGTAGAAAAGTTTTTGAGTAGAGCAAGCTTTTCTTCCTCTTATAGTTTCTCTCAAATTAAGAAGGATGCTTCTCCAATTAGCTTAAAGAGTGTTGAAATAGCCTTTATTAAGAGGTTCAAGAGCTTGTGTCGAATTAGATACTCAAACTTTATGTTATTGTCGTGGCAGAATATTAATGTGTTTTCACCGAGATGTGGAAAATCAGATTGTCGCATATCAGTATTTTCTTTCCTTCTCTGAATGGAGGAAAATGGTACATAAACTAGTCGGTAAAACTGTCCAGATGATCCAGCCACTTTTAGTCACAGTCATGCATGAGCCAAGTGGAGCTCCAACGCTAGTGAAGCCAAGCGTCTTAAAAATAAAATTAGGGGGAAGTATTTCTCTTGCAGCAGACCCAAAAATAACGACTGTATAGCAAGACATTGTAGAGTTAAGAATTATTATTGGGTTTTAATATTTGCGGCTATAAAGTAGTTTTTTCTCTTTAGGGTCGTCATGAAACCCTGTTTCATTAAAATCAAAAGTGTTCTCAGGTGGAACATTCTAAATTTCTGACTCATGGTTATCAAAGAATTCATTGATTTATCTTCATTAACCTGAGTCCGGTTTCAATTAATATTATGTCCCAACGTTGCCTTTAAATCTTGATGTCTTTCTAGAATGAGCTTACCCCATTTCCAGCCTGGATGGTTATTTTTAAAAACCTTAACTTTTCTGTTTGCTGAGTTAAAGTATTTTTGTACTATAAGGTATTATGTATTATAATTTGTATTAATATTATTATAATAATCAACGCCTAAATCTGCCAATGTCATGACGTGGTCTTAATGTTTATCTCTATGTTTTGTAATTATGATTAAGATGCAATGTAAAGACAAAAAAAAATATTTGTGTATCCAAAATTAGACTTATTAAAGGTTATATCATGTTTTTACATACCATGATAGCAACAAAATTTTTTAGTTATCTAAAAAGTTTACCGCTGAAAAAATACAACAACTGCGCGCGTTTTTGACATTAACTTCGTTTGACAGCTTCTTTTTTTTTTTTCAGAGAGTTCGTTTACGAAGTTTGTTAAATACACGAATTGTGTAATTTAATGTTATACACTAAATGTTGCCCACGTAAAAAATAAAGTATTTTGCGATTCAACTGTCAAAGTTACCCCGATTAATTGTACTGGCAATGATGTAATACATGATGATACCTCATGTCGATTCTGCAAGTGTCATATCACTACCTGTAAATTGTCTTAATACTAAGGATTGAGGAGAGAGGATGAAAAAGTAAAACAATACGATTTCGGTTATGTTGCTTTTTACTATCAATTTTGGATGTATGTGTACAAGTATGAATTCGAGGAAAATAAAGGTATACGTAAAGTTTCATAATATATATTCTACATCGCAATACTCGTTACGAACAAACATTGCTTATTTTTACTTTCAATATAGTACGTTTCTACCCATTTCATAATTTTGTTCGGTCGCTCACAATCGCATACGAATCGGTGAGAGCGCATGTTATTCAGTACGTGTGAGTAAGAAGAATAATAAAAAAAAAAAAACAAAGATATCATCTATATAAATCCAATCGATTTAAATAAAAATATACTAGCTAAAGAAACCACTGTCATTCGTCCACCGCATTATCAGCAAATACTGCGTAACATCTAACTGTACAGACACATAACGTGAACATATCAAGGAGACATCGCGTATCCTCATAATATTATTACAAAGGTCGTCGATTACAGATGCATAGAAACGAACAAATGTCTCACTGTATACCGTAAAAGTTTTGTGAAAAAATGTCGCAATAAAAACCTAAAATCCACATACTGAAAGTCTAAAAATATATTATTATTATAGATTTCAAATGTCTATACATAGATGAGTTCACTACGCGTTCGCGACGAATATCGAACGCGCCCGAAACGTTTACAATGTTTAAATATTTTTTTTAATAAAACGTACCGAAGGGACTAGACACATTATCTTCGTCCGTCTACTCGGCTCGCTACTGCCGCTTTGTCCGAGACCCAACCATATCCGTTTTTTGTACGCGTCGCCGACGGAACTGCGCTTTCCGCGGTAAGGGGCTGGGATGAAATTTCGCAAAGACCTTATTTTCATGGCGTCGAAGCTCACGGGAGGCTTGACGCAATAACGTTTCTGGGTACGAACAATTTATATTATATATGAGATAAAATCTAATCAATAATAGGGGATATCATGAAGAAGAAATTAACACCGCCGTAATTATCGAAAAACAACCCGTCCTAGTCGAGATTAATGATATTTACGGGTACCGTGTATACAATTTTACAAGTGTAGTGAAACGGGGCTTCAAAAAGACACTCGCGAGATCTAAAGTACAAAGGTCGATCGATCAGCAAAAAAAAATAACAGAGAAGAACAGTAAGAGAGAAAAATTTCATCCCGTCAAGAACGAGCCACGGTCGTCTCTCGAACTGTCGATATAAGAGTTCGTGATGTGTGTGTGCACGCAACGGACCGTACCGGCCGCGTGCTATTCACACGAACACTTTCGCGAGGCCATCGGCCCCGGCGCTGGCGATGTACGGCCGCAGCGGATGGAAGGCCACATCCAGGATGCTCTCGTCAAACTTCTTGCGGTGGGCGGTGATCTCCTGCACGCAGGTCTTCGTGTCCAGGTTCCAGAGGCGTACGGAGCAGTCGTGGGAGCCGGAGAGGAGGAAGAGACCGTTGGGGTCCAGCGCTAGGCCCGTGACGGCGTCCAAATGGGCCACCATGGCGTGAGCGCACCGGCCCGACACCGCGTCCCAGAAGCGGATGTGCCGGTCCTCGTGCGCGCTCACCAGGAGCGGCAGCGTCGGGTGTGAGCGGACGCGGTTCGCGGGACTGTCGCATGAGATGCGCAGGAATGACTGGCGATACAAACAGAATTGTTATTAAATGCATTTATGCGTAATACACAATGTTGGCAATGTCACCGATGATGCTTTACTTGGGGACTCTTATGCAACATCTTTTCTAATAAACTAAGATTTCTAAATTACTCGATTATTATTTGTATAAATAACTTTTGGTGAATACTTCTGTTTTTTCATAATTTCCTTCCGAAACTACGCGCACTTCATATTGCATTTATGTTGACGTCGAAACAGTTTTAACGCTCAATGAAATAGTCCCTAGAGTTTGTAATATCTGTGTATAACGAGCACAGCCTGTTACTGCCTTCGTGGCCTAGTGATATAGGCCCGCGCTTATAAATCGGAGGTTCGAATCCTGCGGAGGTCTATGACTTTGTGTTTTCGATTCTTGTTTGGGTTAGATTCATTAAGGGCTGATTACCCGATTGCTTTAAAAGTAAAATCCATGCATTGGATGGGCATGTAAAGTAATGGTCCCGCTATTTGTCGACGCCATATAACAGTGGCTTGTAGATATCCGTCCCATCGCTTGTGCACTAAAAAATATTCCACGCAGTTGGCAGATTAGACGTCGTGGTCGAAATTATTTATTATTATAACAAGCGCAGAGCGCAAAGCTGAGCACTTCGCAATTTTTATCGTTCACCATCTCTGTAGACTTGCAGGTCTCCTAACTTAAAATAAGTAAGTAAGTAACAGCCTATACATGTCCCACTGTTGGGCACAAGCCTTATCTATACAGAGGGAACAAGGGCACAGACCGCCACGCAGTCCCACTGCGGATTGGCGTACCTCATATATTTAAGATCATTTTTTTAAATTGTTTCTTAAATAAGCAGGTTTCCCCACGATGTTTTGCTTCACCGTTCAGAACTTAAAATTGTTAATTACAAATCAACAAATTCATTGGTGCCGGCACCGGGATTCGAACTCAGGTTGCTCGAGCAATTGAATTAAAAGCGAGTGCCCGGACACTGAGCTACCACGGCTCCTGTTCGTAACTTAATAAAAAAAAAACTGGGCTCTCGGCGCGTCAGTCACCTGGCTGGTCTCGAGGTCGTAGAGCAGCAGCGTGCCGTCGCGGTAGACGACCGCGGCGCGCGCCCCGCCGTCGGCGAAGTCCGCGGCCGCGGCGGCCACGTGCGCGGGCTCGGCGTCGTCGCGCAGCGTGCACAGCAGCGGCCTCGCGGCGCGCGGCGCCCACAGCCGCGCCGTGCCGTCCGCCGACGCCGACAGCAGCCGCCCGTGCGCGCTCGCCAGCGACCACACCGCGTCCGTGTGCTCGCGCAGCACCGGCCCCTGCCAGAGTCACCGTCACCTTTACGTTGTCTTACTTTTGCCCCGACTCCGCTCCGTTCCTCATTGAGCATCGCTATTGGTGGAGGAATAAACACGCCGGTGTGTGCACTGCTCAATGACCGCATGAACTCTCCTTTTTCATTACTACCTATTTTCAAGTGATAACTTTTTATGGGAGGGTAAACCGCTTCGTAATGGTGTCAGTTGACAGTTTGACGTTAACACTTCTGTCGGGCGTCCCGCGACGCACACCTTTTTGTTTTATTTTCTTTTTTTGACCGATGCAAAAAAAAATTAACTAATAAACGTTCCCTTTTTATATCGATTTTATTTACTTTCTCACGATCTCGTCAAATGTCAAATTATACTAAGAATAACCATAAGAGCTGTAGAAGTAGTTCTTCCCAGTTTCCACTATAAGACCAGTACTGTATTTACAGAAAAGTTAAGCCATAGTGCCAGCAGTATTGTTTATGAGATTCTGCAGGTTATCTCTACAATTTCCATACAGAATTTAATAAGAAATTGGATTATATTATTAAGATATGACTTGATTAAACTCCACCGCTTCACAGTGTTTTTTTTTTATCAAACTCTGAAGTTTCCATCTACGAAAATTTATAAATTAAACGTAATTGTTAAATTCTATGGCATGGTATTTATTAAAATATCTTAAAACAACTTAACGACATTGCTCCTATATTCTAGGGGCGAGGGCTTCAAACCCACTAGCATATTCCTTTTCATTCCTGACAATTACTCAATAAACTGGAGATATGATGTTAAATTCAAACAGGAAGCCATTGCCGTGCTACACCTAATGTAACACCAGTCAAGTCAACTCCTAATAGCCCTCAGAAATGTTTATCACCTGCACTGCGGGATCATAGGGATCGTAAGGATCCGCGGTGGGCGGTGGCAGATTCCAGACCCGGATCGTCCCATCCAGGCCTCCCGAAAAGCACTCTTCAGAGCGGGGCACCCCCATCGCCAGACACAAAACGGGTGCCGTGTGGGCCCGGAAGGTGTACAGGGGCTCGACGTCCAGGCCCGCCGACTTCTTCGCTTGAACGGTCCGTTGCAGATTCCAGAGCTTCAGGGTGTGGTCCTCCGAGGCCGTGACTAAGGCCGCCTCGGTCGGATGGAAGGCGAGTGCGCGGACCTGAAAAAAACATTTGAACCTCAGTCAGACTACATAGATAGTAAGTTATGTACGTTATTAAAATAAACCTTAGTTAGACTATATTTCAGATAGTTTAAACGTTAAAATAGTTCACAGTTTCTTCAGTTATTGACAAAAAGTATCGCACGGTATGCTTAGTGACCAAATGCACACAAACTTTTTTATGAACTATTTTATGTAAAATAAATAAATAAGCCGACTGACCAAATTATTTGTTCTTTACCCTAACAGTTCCGCCTATAAAAACGATTTTTCTCGAAGACATTTTGCAATGTCAACGCAAACCTTTAAGACTACAATTCTGAGTAAGGCTGGGGAATTGTCCCGAATAAATCAGCCCAATCGTGTATCCACGTAATCCACAGTAACTGCGGCGTGACAGTATATTTAATTACTACTTAGTACTTTTACTTCTATTGTTGCTTATTATTGGCAGTTATGATAGTGATAGTAACAGCAGAAGAACGCCGGATGGTGGTGGCGGTGGTGTTGGTTATAGTACTTGTGTCGTTGATGTTGCTAATGGAAGTAATGCCAGTGAAAGTGTTGGCGGTGATAGTCACAACGATATAGTTACCATAACTAAAAATAACGATGACAACGATAACGATAACCGTGTCATTTGGATCGACTACGATAACCATGACATGGACATTGACAATGACAAGAACCTTGACAATGATAATGATAATGACAATGACAAGAACCTTGACAATTACAATGATAATGACAATGACAAGAACCTTGACAATGACAATGATAATGACAATGACAAGAACCTTGACAATGATAATGACAATGACGATGACGATGATATCAGCGAAACTCACCCCGTCGAAGTGGGAGCGCAGCGTGTACTTGGCGTTCCAGGTCTTGCGGAAGGACTCCTTGTTGGCGCCGGCCACGTCGTACGCCTCCGGCTCGTTGCTGACCGTCAGCTGGGCCAGCTCGCCCAGCGCCAGCGGCTTCTCGTCCGCCTCGCCACCGCCGGCCGCCACCCCACCGGCCGCCACCACTGCTCCTGCAAACACAAATCATGAACACCCTCTCTGTCATAATTTTCAACCCGATGATATCAGCTCCACGTATCGTAGTTGTCAACCCGATACCATGTTGCTATGCATGTGCAAGAAGTAAATAACTATCGAAGATATTGAATAAAAACCTTCTCCTGTGAAATTCTATATG
The DNA here is from genome assembly GCA_018247955.1 of Eurytides marcellus marcellus. Classification (NCBI taxonomy): domain Eukaryota; kingdom Metazoa; phylum Arthropoda; class Insecta; order Lepidoptera; family Papilionidae; genus Eurytides; species Eurytides marcellus. The sequence goes on along the minus strand of DWHQ01000684.1, from coordinate 5,443 downwards.
AAGCAGATTTTTGATAATTCATTTGTAAACTAGTTATTTTAAGTAAAATGTAGAAATCCCCAAAAACTATACATGGCAGATTTTGGTTCGACAACGACGTTATGCTAAAGTTGCAAACTGAACATCGCATCAGGTTATAGTGTATGTATTCGCAGCGGAATCCTTCGTCCAATTCTATTGACATTTGCTTTCGTCATGTACAGTTCCTTCAGGGTCGTATAAGGTTTTTAGAAGAATAACTGAATCTAGGCAGTAGCGAGTGTAGTGGTTAGGTAAGGTAAGAGACGCCTGCCTATAACAACACACTCCACATAGACCCCGCTTGGCCCTGCGCTGCTCTCATCACCCAGAGTTTTCAGATTTTATATCTCCATGCTGGCAACATTACTAATAATTGTCAATGCACTGGTAACACACCTCGGCCGGACACTCCAAGAGTTCTAAAGTACCTTAATACAAGTAGTTTTATTATTGATATTCAAAGGAAGTTATCGGTTTCAAATTTTCCGAATTTAAACGAAAAAGGCCTTTCTTCTTTAAGACGTTTCGACGAGTTTACTGGTTATTAAGTTTCTAATAATATCAGATTTCGGGCGCCATATTTTAAGAATAAAAAATCGTTAGCTTGTAGTTATTAATGCTTGGCTTTCTCTTACAGCATCTGAAATTTTTCTACATTCTTTAATGAATTAAATAGCTCATAAACTGTGTATCAGATGACATATCTATCGGATATATAAATGTGAAAACCTACATAGCTATAACGCGTTAAACATCAGTTTGAGCGTAATGTGCTTAACGTTTATAGCGTATTAAGTGGATAGAAACCTATCCGGTGATGCCTTGAAGATACACGAGTAAATACGCTCGGAAAGTAAGCTGGGGTTCGGATGCGTCGATAATCGCCAAACCATAATTTTGGGTATTCTACGATACGAGATGATAAACCCCTTACCATATGAATCGGGCTACGATTGTGTGTACCACTTTCGACTTAGGCATTTCTCATGCGTCGACACATCTTATTAACGTAAAAACATTATCGTGTAAAAAGAATCACGCTTTTGATATTAGCTTCTCATTTTTTGCCAAAACAATTCATTTTACATTCTCATTCATTTCATATAAGGAACATTCTCATTTTAAGCACTGAAATAGGATCATGTCTCCCACGCGTTGATTTAAGTTAAAGTGGTTAAAACGTGGAGAGGCAACATCGTTTTTAGCCACTTTACCAACCGAAAGGGAGTGCGTTAAAATTTTACGGAATGAGTGCTGTAATCAGAAGCTCACTTTGTTTGAGGTTGGCAACACAGTGCAATACTTCCGGCGTTCTACGTGCGATGATAAGTTAACACGGTAACACCGACATCATGTTAAGAAAACATAGTATAAGAAAAAACATAAAAAGAATTATCGACTAAATATGCTATTCTAACAATTAGCGCGCGAGGTGATTCGTTGCATATTAGTTGAAATTGAATTATATTGAGTGGTAGGAAACTTGCAAAATCCGCCTGGGACGGAACTGACAACGCAGTGAGTTTTGCCAGTTATTTTTTCTTTATGCAGTAACGTGCACTAATGCGCTCCAATTTGAAGGGCAATGTTGCCTGCGTAATTACTAGGCTTAGAGACACGAAACCTTTCAAAGCAGGACCAAGAAGGTTCTTCTCTTCTCTGTGTTGTTACGGGCAGACACAACGTTACCATTTTCACCAACTTTACCTAATTAAAAAAAAATTGAGTGAAGCAACTCACCGACTGGATATTCGTCCCCCTGCCCGCCACCGTCGGCCTCGCTCTCTGTCAGCAAGTGGAGCTCGTTTAAAACCTCCTCGGCATCGTTGTCTACCTCCTCGCCTTGTTACGAGGATCAAAAGCGACATCGTTAATAACTAGACAAACATCACACACCCGTCACCCAAGCAAAGATATCGCGGAAGCGTCGAAAACGGTTTTCGGAATAGGGACGAAGACGGCCGGCAGATTTTTTTTTCTTTTTTTTTATGTAGTAGGCTGACAAACGAGCAAGCAGCTCGCTGATGACATTTGCAACTTTACAAAACTTGCAAATGCATTGCCAGCCTTTAATAAATTAAAGATAAAACGATAAAAAAACTACACGTGAAACTGGCAACACGTTTTCGAAAATTGAAATGAGGCAAAAAAAAAAAGAGAAAAAAAAAATCAAAAAGGTAGGAGGACGAAAAGAAATAGAGGAGTAAAGCGACGATAGAACCGCCTCAATACAGCGTCCACCGAGCGCCGTTTTAGGCCAGCCTAGAACAGTCCGACGGTGGACGAAAGCGTCGCGATTATCATAGGCAATCGTATGCTAATGCATTCGGCTCGCACACCAAATTGATTCCCCCCTTTTCGTATAAGCGCAATGAACGTTCTCCTCGACCGGTAATGCGCGGTTCGAGACTCGCAAGTGCTGTTTCGTAAAAACCAACTACAATCAGATTTCACAATGCAAACTGAATGAGCCATTTTCGAATAGATCTCAAATTACAAATAAACCATTTATTGCAATACAGTACAGTATGGTACTATTTTTATCTCTACGAATAATTTGTGTTTATATGTTACACATTTTTTAATGTATTTTAATACAAGCAAAATGGATTATTACTTACTCAAATAAATCACACAGTAAAGTATAACTATAAAACCATTTGCATATTGTCAAACATAATTTTTCAAAACCCGATTCTCACATTAGGACATCAGATCCCCAGAATATCCGATGACCAAAGATTTAGTAAACTATTAAAAACAAAATTATAAGCGATTAAAGTTATATTATATAGCAAAAGTGTTCATCTATTCTTTTTTTGGCTTTTTATTACTTGGCCTGAAACTAGTGACAGCACTTCTGACGAAACTCAAGTTAATTTTTTTTAAACCTACTTTTAGGTCGCTCGTTCAAATTTAAAAACGCAACAAACCAGAATACACATAGACTCAGAAAACTGAGTACAATAGAAGCATCATTTCGATTAATATTTCATGCGCGGTTCGCAAAACCACAAAGGAAGGTAACGACAAAAATATGTAATGAAAAATCAAAATTTTCTTTTTTCATACCGAACGATAAAGCAAACGAAATAACACTAATTCGTTTACTCTAAAAGGAGAATATGTTTTCTAAACTGGCCAGTTAGGACATTTTTATTTTGTTAAATAAATATAAAGGATATGACAATAAAATAATCCTACGTTCGTATATAAGATACACTCAGTGGACATTGTGCTCAATAATAACTAAATAATATCATGTGCCTCTATTTATAGCATAGTATAGAAATATTATTCTTACGCTGATCCCGTGAGTAGCTAGGAACAAGGAATATTCGCCCCAAACATATAAATAAAAAATTAATAAACAACAAACACATTTCTGTTTTTCAACTCATCGGGTGTGTAATATTAGTGTAATAATCATAGATTAAAATCGACTTTGAAATAAACAGCAATTGAACTAATCGATTTGCCCGCATACACAAACACAGTTTACACAAACGCCTCCACAGAAACTTTTATCGATTGAAATCTATGAGTATGCTAAGATACGTTTTAATGAGCAAATCTTTATGATATAGATTAAAAAAAGTATTGGTTCAATAAATACATTGAAGTATATATTAAGAATATTTATGTTTGGAACATTGCACAATATCAACGACCAATCAAGGGCAAAGTTTTGCTCGTAAAATTTAGATATTACATAACAAGTACACATAAATAGTTTTGAGGAAAATCAAGCGTTACCTTGTTTACCGGCGGCATGGTGTGGTTTATTGGCGTCGAGGTCGTCAATTTCATCCATGTCCATCTCTTGGTTGGCCAAGAACTCGAAATTGGCGAAGACCGCGGCGGTCTCTTGCACCGAGAGACCCTCCTCATTGTAACCGCCACCGGTCGAGACTCCGCTCTTCCGTTGCGTTCCGTCTTTACTACCTGCGAATGAAAAATATTTCCATTCCTAATAGATAGATCACAATTTTACCAACTCCATTCGAATGATGGTAATTAATTGTTTTAAAAATATTCGTGACAACATTTTAGATTATTCTAAAATCGATTTGTAGAAAAGCTCTCCTATCTTATATTACAAAGAGGAAAGTTTGTCCTTTTTTTAGCAACGGCTCTCACAACTGGAAAGGTACAATTTTTGACAAAAATAAGAGTAAAACAGGTACAAACAAATATACTGGCTAAATAATGATTCTCCGTGAACCTTACAATTATCTCAAAATATATATTTTTTGGGACGTAGAGTAAAACAGGTACAAACAAATATACTGGCTAAATAATGATTCTCCGTGAACCTTAAAATTATTTCAGTTAAACACTAAATGCTACCATTCAAACTCCATTTTCTAAATCAAATGAAAAGTCGACCGACAAGTGAAAACAAAACAAACTACCGACTGCTTTGAAAAAATTAACTCTAAAACTGATGGACGGAAAATATTAGTAATTGGCTTTTTAAATTTAAATTATACTTTGAATGAAGAATGGATGGATCCCTTATTCACAAATTCTACTAGGTAGTGAAACTGAATCTAGACTTATAATATCATTTTACATCGATGTATTAATAATTTAAGATCACCTATTTTCCAATATCATCTTTGATATTTGAACATTTTTACGGAGCTTTTAAAGCAGCATTTAAATGAACTAGTGTAAGGTCGATCACTCACTTCCTTTATCAATCCGTTATTAGAGTAGTGGTGATTAAAATAAATCCAAGCTTAATAGATACGTAAATATGGAAACAGTCCACAACAACTAATCAAAAAATTTACCCGGGTCGACAATAAAAATGGAATATGAAACCTTCAGTACAACAGTCTGTGAACGTGACCTGTGATGGATGATGCGTTTGAGATTCGGCAAGAAAGTATGAAAATCAAGCGAACTATAAGATTAACGACACTCAAATGAATAAAAGAAAAGAAGTCATATTAAGACAGCTAAAATGTTTAACGATTAAAAAAAGCATATCTTTATCGAGTGAACTATTATTCTGTTAAGTTATTATTTAGGTAGAATGAATGTCTTAGCGGCGCTTATAATGTACGTAGGGTTAGGCGGGGCTAGTTGAGCATAGTGGTAAGTTGGACAATCGAAATATCTTACAAACCATACAGAGCAGACTAAAACGTCAACTCATCGCCCGACCGCTCGTGGCAGCCTGTTCTGGCCTTCCAAAATGCATAATAATAGTGAATGGGGATATTTCTTTTGCACAAGTTAAATATTGCCAGTTTTCAGTTAAGTAAATGTTTAAACTCTTTTAAATGAAATATTTTTGATATGTATAAAAGATTCGGATATAATAATAATAGTTTATTTCGGACCGTGAACCATAGATGTTAGTAAACAGAAACTTAAACAGAATAGGGCTATCGAGCTTTTCAGATATAGT
>DWHQ01000683.1:0-12881 GCA_018247955.1 Eurytides marcellus marcellus | reverse complement strand
GAGTTTCAAGAAATCATTACAATTTTGTCGGACAAACAATATGTTACAGAATATATATTGTGAGGCAACCGTCAGGACACCACTTTTTTTAAAAACATCTCGCAGGGAATCCCGAGCTCTCAGGTTATAAACAGCCCGAAAACAAACAAAACTCTTAAGAAGACTTATTAAGTCTAATTTTTTCTTAGTAATTAAAAATATTGAAAAGTATGAATAACTCTTAATAAGTCTATATTCTCACAAAATTACAACTAAAAAATATCTCCACCAGGGTAATTGTACTTCTTATATTGTTATTATGTATTATTTTTATAACTTGAACAAAATTCCTAGATTTTTTAGGAGATAAAATTACGAGCAAGAAGAGCTCGATAGTAAGTTACATGCCAGTCCATAACAATACAAAACACAAAAAGAACCTCTTTAGCATCTATGGCCAGACACAAATTTATATAATATTATGGGGAGTGAAAAAAAAAAGAGAATCAAGTGTTGACATTAATGTTAAAATATTCATCCTCTGAATATTACAACACTAAATAATAAGTGCATATATAATAAAATACAACAGAAACATGTATGCAATATACAACAGAAACATGTATGCAATATATAACAGAAACAATCAATCAAAACAATTCTTAGTTTTGAAGCAAAAATTTATATACTTAATAGTTATACAGACACGAAATTCTTAACTTAGATGTATTCATTGTATACTTACATCAAAATATCTTATAATGATATAAAAAAAGTATAAAATGTGGTTTTATTCATAGTTTATTTTAACTAACCATTCTATATTATATATAGAACAACATTTTAATATACCTTCCAAGTCACTGGTACATACATAAATGTTGAATATACTTCTTTTGTATACATCTCCATTGATGACCATCATGGTCCTTCTGGTCTAAATTTTGTGCAAATACTGGATAAATAAATCTTAAAGGAGCATGCAGTAAAAGAACAACATATAACCATATCACAAAAAACCAAGATGGTTTTGTTTTTGAACAGAACTACAAATGGGGCCTTAATTAAAAAACATAAAAATCAATTTTTTTAAGCATATAACATGAATTAAAATTTTTGAAAAAAAAAAAGAAGCTAAAATGTATTTTCTTCATAATAAAAATAGTAAAAAGCCCATTTGCAACTATATAATGGAATGATTAGCACTAATTATAACTAATTAAGTACGTAATATGATTTACACATTTTTTTATATACTATGATATGCAGCAATACAGTATTTAGCTCGAAGGCTTAATGATCTATTATTCCTTTAGGTTTCCATATATAAAATAACTCACTAGGAAGCCTTAATAGACTTCTTTGGACTTCTTTTATTCTCTGGATTTCTTTCTGATGCAAATACTACGTACAGTTTAATTAACTATTTTATAGCATTTAATTAGCGAAAATATCGTACCTCGAAAATCTCCAAAATCAGTCAGTCAAGTAGTAATTTTAGGATATTGTGGTTAACTGTGTCAAATAAGGTTTAAAAACAAAGACAATATATATAAATGGGAAAGATGTTCCAAATTTCACCTTGCTATCGTTATAAATTTATGTTATTAATTATTTGAAATCATTTTTTGGCAGTGGTGTAAAGTTGGGTTTTTCGAGATACGACAAACTAGCTTTCTCCGTCAATATGAAATTATTACAACAGTTTCATTTTAAGTTGACTGATTTCTTAAATATAATAATGACATCTCTTCATACACTTGGTGTGTCCCATAATTTTAGGGAACTGGAAGAACTTTTTTTGGTATAAACCAACTTTGTCAGAGATTCTTATGAAAGTGTTTTATATATGCTTAGAGATTTAACCTCTTCGGGGATGATTTTTATATGGTGAGAAATGACTTAATTTTTTCTTTCAAATCTCGAAATGTACATCGAAAATAACCATGAACAGTGTCGCTAAAAAAAAAACTTCTCTTTTTGAGGGCTTCTATAGAGAATAAATTGTTATCAATTTATTATTTACACTAACTATCATTATAAAAAATAAATGTATATGTGGCCAAGGGTGTTAGAGCAAGAGGTTAAGATGTAATTTAGCCACGACCTTTTTGCTAAATAGGTCAGTTAGATTTTTTCAGTTATATACACTTACAAAGACAGTAAAGGTCAAATTGAGCCATTATTAGCCTGCGTCTGGAGAGTAATTAATACAGCTTATGGTACAACTATCTTTTGTTTAACATTGCTATCATCCTCTATAGTGTATTCTATCAGTTCGATAAGCTTTGTGGCAGCCATTTCCTCCGCAATATTCATCCCCGTCTCATCATATAGCTCCACTGTGATCTCGTCGTAGTCACGAGCGCTGAAACATTAGTATTTATGGAAATAAGTTGACATGGATATATCCTCAAGAATTTTAATAGGCCTCCAAGTTATAATGATTCATTTAATAGTCCAAGTAAGCCAGTTAGCGGCTCTGTTACATAGAATAGACGGTATTACTAAATACATGGATAGTTTTGTATTAATTTTACTTGTCTCGAAGAACGGCTAAAACTAGTTTGGGGTTGAACATAGTTGCGTTGCTTCAATTATCAAAGTGTCAGTTCTGTATCTTCATATCAATATTAATCAGTCTGCTTGCACAGTTAAATGATTTTAGATTGAGACAAAATGGTTTTCGAGTAAACTGATATCTAGATACCAAAGTTAAAAATATAATTAAGTTGAATACACACATTTTAATTTTGAGGGTAACATAGTTACTGCGTGAAACTGTATAGGAAGAATATTTACCATATGGTTTTTGCGGCCTGAATAGGCAAGTTCTGGAAATAATGTGGTTTTACAGAGTGATGGGGTAAAGTGAGAGCCTATAGATACGTAGTAACTTACTAGACCAAGGCTCATCGCCAAGTAGTGATGTGTAAACACCACAATGTTTCAGTTTGAAGGACATTGTTGCCAGTAAAAATACCGGGCATGGTTAATGTTTTTTTATGGAGTTTTTGTTTTATGGCAAACAAGCAAGCGGATATAAGCAACATTGAATGACATGCAAACGTTAACAGCCTATAAAGTGGGGGGATTTTTAGGAAGGTAAGGGAGGAGGAGGGATAGAGGGGAGGGAGGAGGGAAGAGGAAAGGAGGAGGGATAGAAAGGGAGGGAGGAGTGGAGAATAGAGGTGTTGCCGCAAGCCACCTTACACACAGGACGAAACACGGAAGCGCAAACAATTCCATTTTACACAGATTTTCTGTGAGGTCGTGGTACTGACCGGGTTCGAGCCGGCAGCAGTGGGAGCTGCTACATGGCTTTACCACAGTTTCGTCTGGTGAGTGAGGTGGCCGGTGGCTCACCCCTCTCCCTCCCCTTCCTACCTCTCTAACTTCCCTCCCTACCTCAGCTGCCATACCCTCCCCCCGCGCGCTCTCTCTCCGCCTCCCTCGTTCTCACTCCTCCTCCCTACTTTCAAAAATCCCCCTTAAAGGCTGGCAACCCATTTGCAAGTTCTCTAATGTTGCAAATGTCCGTGTGCGGCGCTGACCGCTAACCATCAGGTGTCGCTTGCTAGAAAAAAAAGGACCATGCAGGTGTTGCGTGGCACTGCGTCGTTACGGGCAGGTGTATCAACAGACACACGATTTGCATGCCTCGTCACTTTAGTTCCTAAAAACTCTCACATGACGCAAGCGCGTAGCGTCCTCTCGTGGATGAGCCCCTGCAGTTGCGCCTTCGCCGCCGCCCACTGCTTGCTGCAGCTGCTCCTAGCCCGCACGCCCGCCAAGGAGCACCGCACCGCTTGCGCCTCCAATGTCCAGTAGCGGGGCTCCAGTTCTCGCACGCAGTCCTCCTTCACCCACACGGTGTTTCCGTAGTCGATGTACATTACCTGTGGGGTCAGAAAGGAAACTGGTCATCGTGACATGGCCAATCATTGGTCAGTGGCTGGATTTTATGAAGTGTAACTGTTTATGTATCGAGTACTAGCTGATCGACGATGACACGTTTTGCCGTTTTTTGTAGTTTTAATGGTGGTAGAGCCACGCAGCTGTTCCCACTGCTGAATGGGCCGGTTCGAATTGGATAAGCACCACGACTTCACAGAAAATCGGCAGCAAGTGGAAGCGATTTTGCTTCCGCGTTTCGTCCAGTCGTGAGTGTGGTGGCCGGTGGCCCCTCCCCCTCCTAGTAGAGTTTAATAATGATATAGAATTTGCATATAACAATTATAGTTTTGTTTATATAATTTGATGACCCTTTGGCGCAGTTGCTAAGCTATGGGCTTCGGCGTCGCAGGTCGTGATTTCGATTCCCATCTGGGACAAATATTTGTGTGAACAACACACTATAATTGTTATTGGGCATTTGTCCATGTGAAATTTATGTATGCAAAAAGCCCTTGTAACCCAAGATATTTCTATGTAACAACGAGGGCAGCGCTTTACAAATAAAATTAAAAGAAGCTAAAGAAAAAAATCATGCTTGCCTCAACATTTTGGTCGACCCTGGTGGAAGAGATGACAATCGCTCGGTACCACTGGTCATCCAATGGATACAGAGCCGCCACTAATTCACCGGGTGCCGGAGTCATCTGTATGAAGATATAATTTTAAAGCTTTTCAATTGGTTATTCATTGTTTGCCGTTTATAAATAAATATTATGCTTCAAACTATTTTACTTTTCCCAAATTTTTTGTAGAAAATAAAGGTTCGTGCCCCAAAGATATGTGTGATTGTATTGTCATATTTAGTTGAAGTTGGATGTAATTTTTTTTTTAATTTACTTGGTGATAAACTATAAGCTTATTATTAAACGAACACGACGTATTATTTCCTGAAGTAGACAACATTTAACTTCAGCCGATAAATAAAAATAATTTTAAATACAATAATGGTTTTTGTCATCTCTTAATGCGGATAGTTTGTATATTATATTTATTGATAGTTTCCTATTTGTAAAAAATAAAATCTAAAAATAGTTCACTTAACAAGTCCTTATAACAAGTCCTTAAAACCAAATTAGAATCAATCTACTAGCAATAGGCATTAATTCCTAATTTACCATCAGATGGAATGAAAAAAAAAAGTTATATTAGGTAACATTGAATGGTATTAATTGTCATTTAGACAAAGGAACCAATTAAAAAAAAAACATGTCCAATTACATTACATTTAAAATGCATCTAAAACAGGAAAACCATAAACAAATTATCTGTGTTGCATATTATTAAAAATAATTATGTAGAATATAGATATTCAATATTGATTATAGCAACCTTTGTTGTTATATACTTCCTTAAATCAATTGACAAAATATTAAATATTTTTTTTGCAATATTTCCTTTCGTCATATTTGATGTAACTAAGGGTACTGTGTCCCGACTGCTTGTACTTAAAAAAATATATATCACAAAGTCTGAGTAATATCTAGATTATAACTAGAGTTGATTTTTAAATTATGGATTGCAATACAACACTGATTTTCAGATTTTCTACCACTGACCAATTTCAGATCGTTCAGCAAGCAAAAGCACTTTAAAAGATCGAATCCCAAACGAGGTGATCTGACAGAAAACAAAAGTAATCGACATAGCCCAAAGGATTTGCAAGCTGAAGTGGCAGTGGGCTGGTCATATTTGTCGCAGAACCGATGACCGTTGGGATAAACGTGTTCTGGAGTGGAAACCGCGTCTTGGCAAACGTAGGACGTTCTCCGGCTAGGTGGAGTGACGACATCCGAAAGGTGGCTGGCAGTGGTTGGAAATAAAGAGCCCAAGATTGAGCTCAGTGGCGTGCCATAGGAAAGGTTTATATCCAGCAGTGGATAAAAACGACTGATAATGATGATGATTATGATGATACATTATGTTATGCTATAAAAAACTGATAAAAGATGTTTTTACGAGAATATTTGTTAGCTAATGTTCATATATTAAATACACTAATTACTGCGATTTCACAAAGTAAACTACCAAACTAGATACGTATGTGTACCTTTATGTATATCAAAACACAAAATCTAATTCTCTTTTCAGTATGTCTAAGAAGATTATTTTTTTGTATATAACAAATTAAATTAATTTGAATTGCTACTCTGTTCAATATATAGTTTTTAATTATGTCATTTTAATTTTCTGAACTCTAACATAAAGAGATATAATGACCCAAAAGAGGCTTTTCTTTCGAATAATGTTTTTGTCCGGAAAGAGTCTGCTTTCCATCTCCTGGATGAAAACATGATATTAACAAAGTTCAGGCAAGTTCTAACGTCTTTGATGCTACATCGGATTCTAATCTCCAAAGGATTTCCTTTGCTTAGCCGAGCTTTTGCGCTACACCGACCTGTTTACATATTTTATTAGGAAATTTGTAAATTAAATAATGTTCCTCTTTTGTTTTTCTACTCTCATTTTTTTCTTAAAACAATCGCAAATTTTAATTCTTTATTGTGGTCCTTTGGACGACCTTAACTTTTTTGACCGACATGTTTGACGGATTTACAATGAAAATCTTTATATTAAAAGCAATAAACTTATAGTGTTATATAACTACATACATGATATATAAACCTTTTTGCCTTTAACTCGGGAAAAGACTTTGTTTCGATCCCACTTAATTTGATTAAATGTGTATACTTATACGCTCATATACAATAGAAATCATATAAAAATAAAAAAAAAGTATATATTGTATAATTCAAGGCAAAACGTTAGTGTGGACGGGCTCTGCTGGATCCAATAGCCTTCGTAGCAACCATAACTTTAAGATATGGCTCAAGTCCAAATTCACGATAAGACAAAGGATAGTTAATATTAGACATAGCCCAAGTCACAGGCGAGTCGTTTAACGACTGCCTACACATAATTTATAAGTGGTAGAACTATTGCATAGCCAGACGGACCCTGTCTGGGGTAATGCCACTGCATTGCCAGTTATACTACAGCAGTAATGTGTAAGCTATTACTATAGTCCGGTTTAGAGGACAATATTGCCATAATACTGGACAGAGGAATATAATCTTACTTCTACTTAACTCTGGAGGATGAAAGGAGCGCAGGCTAAAGAGTTTTATAGATATAAATCAATAAAATCTACACTACGCCTATTATATTATGACGTAAGTAATATAACTCTATGACGATTATATAGTTTTATAGAAGGAATGCCTACATAATATTTAAAAAAATAAACTTGCTAAAGTCGAATCTTACATAATAGTAAAGCTGATACACTAATAATATTGATGGCTTATTTAGCGCAGTTGCTAAACAATTGAGCGTTGGCTTCACGGATCGGGGATTCTATTCACCCGTTACAAATATTTGCATTAACTAAATATGCCTTGTATTAATATATCATACAATATGTGATTATATATAATATTATTGATATACGTGATAATATCAATAATTATATGATAATAATTGTACGCTAAAATTTTGTCGAAAAGTGGCAAGGCAGAGCACATATTAAATAGTAGAAAAATATAAAATGTGTTTTTAATTAACACCCAACAAACTACGAGCAAATTTAAATACGTTGCGTTTTCTCGCATCTACCACTTTTAAGCTATCCTTGTACCTGAATAAAATTAAAAAGTTACGAGTGAGATCATTTAAATGGCGGCAATTATTACAGAGAATCAAGATACTGTTATTAATTTTGAAACACATGATATTTTAAAAATGCTGCTAATATTGCAAGATAGAAATATCTTGTGTTTATAACACACATAAACATTACATACATAAATTTCACACGGACAAACACCCAGTTCCGAAATAATTATCTGTAGTTCATACAAATATTTGCCTCAGGTGGGAATCGAATGCATAACTTGCAACGCCGAAGCCCGTAGCCTATATATAATATCAATCTAGAAATAAGGAAATAAATAATAATATCCTATAGAATAACATATATTATTTATAGGTTTAGGTCGTTTTAGGTGAGAAAAATGGTTTAAGCCTGCAATATGTCACGCTATGAAAAATAACATTTAATTATGAAACATATATCATAGTTCAAATAATATGTCCAAAAGGGATAAAATTCGTTTTTTGCATATTTATTTAAAGCCCCTATTTGCCCCACTTACATGTGGTAAGTAAAGTGATGAAGACATTTTAATAGCTTTAAGTTCATAGAGATTTTAGAGTAAACAATTTAATTACTTTGTTGTCACTAAGTAGTGATTTATTTATTTTAATTCACTATATTTAATTCACACAATATTTGTCATCTTCACACTAACTGATTTTTATTTGTAATTATTTCACTCGAAATTTCGGGCTATTGTCAAATAATTTTGAAGATTTATTTTATTGTAAACGGTTCATCACAAGGTTTGTTCCATACAATTTTCCATATAATTTTAATATTATTGGACCTTTTAAACTCTTTAAAATGTACATATTTGTTAGATTTATAAGTAAGTTTTTTTTAATAACTCTTTTATCCGAATCCTCCTGGTATAAAAGTAATTACCACAGCGTCAAGCATTATAATACGTATATTCCACCTATGTATATATGTATATCAATTAAAAAGAATATTTAAAGGAGTGCTTTTTTAATTTTTTAATACATGTTTTTAAATTTCCACTTTATTTTACCGTTAAATATACAGTTATTGAATATAACCATAGTTTCGGTTCTATTATTAGACTGTTAGACAGATAATGTTTATAAATTAATTATAAATTAAAAACTATAAAAAACATATTTTTTTTTTTAATTTGATTCATAATAAATACCTTACATGATTATATTTACGCTAACACTTACTTAATATGCTACGTCTAGTTAATACGTATTTCAACAGTCCTTCTAATAGACCGCCTATCTCCGGCTCTAGGCCTGGATTCTGTAAGGTCGCCAATCGATCTGGACCTACGGTGCTGGTGTCCAATACTTTCCTCCTCATCTATGAAGTCTGGCAGAGAGTGGAAAGATGAATTGAGACGTGGCATTAGCAACGCTTCGTCGTAACTGGGAGGCAAGTCCTCTCGAAGGGGAATTCTCATGACGACGCTTTCTGCTCTCGGCTGAGTTGTTACACCATTGGCGTTCATAACACTAGCCTCGTTTGTAGCTCGCGGAGACTCAGTTTTATTTAGCGAAATCAAGCCTCGGCAAACACATGAAGTCACTACAATTCCAATAATGACACCAACGAACACTGCCATCATTGTGTATGTTTGTGTTGACGTTTCGTTCGGATGCCACGTCAGTATGTAAGCTCTTTGCCAACTCAGTTGTGTCACATTGGAAGGCGAGTAGCAAATCAAGGAAGCCCTGTCTGCTATCTTCGGCGGGTCCTTAGTCAAATACTCATAAGTCAATAACAGATTGACGCTGAACCCTTCACAGCTCCATCGGTTGCCTTTCACGTGGACTTCCCTCAGAAACGGATTCGAGGCGAAGTGTGAGGTCGACCATACCTCCTTGAACTCGTTCCCTCTCAGATCCAACACCGCCAGATGCGGTAGCGCTGAGAAAGTGTCATCGGTTATGATGCTTATTTCGTTATAGCTCAAGTCTAGTTCCTGTAGAGTGTTGGATGTGAGGCCATCGGGAATTTCTTCGAGCTGATTCATAGACAAGTCGATTTCTAGTAGTGATCGCATACCAACAAGTGACGCTACACCTATAGTGGCTATTTGGCAATAGCTCAGGCTTAAGCTCCTTAGTGATTGTGATAGAAAATTGGGCACCTCGGAGAAGTAATTTCGTGACAGGATAAGAGTGTCTAAGTTATTAGAGTCGGCGAACACGTCTGGTAGCAAATTGTATAGTCTGTTTTCTGATAAATCAAGAAAAGACAAATTCGGCATTTTACCGAACGCCCTCCCATCTATGCTATTTATTTTATTTTTAGAAAGGTCAAGTCTTCTAAGGCTATATTCGTCATCGTTTGTGATCCAAGTATCGTAGTTGTTATTGGATAAATTAAGAGTATGTAGATTCTGCCAATTCTTTATATAAGCTGGCAAAGGTGCGGTCAGACGATTTCCAGACATATCCAAAATTTCAACTCGTGAGAAATTTTCTAGCTCTTTAGGGAAAGACACAAAGTTGTTGTTAGATAACAGCAGTGCTTGTGCCTGAAAGCAGATAATGAATTTCTGTTATTAAATTTATATTTACTTATACTTCCTATTATATATTATATATGTTATGTTGAGGTATACATATGTTTCAAAGTAAGTAAATGAGCGTAATATATATATAGAGCCGTTAGATAAATAATATTTAAAAATCTGACACCAGCTACAACATTATTATAGTAAGTTTAGGGGTCTTCAAAATACATATTCATAAAGTGGTAAAATACATAATGATAGCGATGTGCATACGAAATATGAACTTAACTTTGCAAACCAAAGCATATAAATACAAAATAATAAATTATTAACAATTGAATACTCATTAGGGAATAACACTAAACTTGTCAAAATATTTTTTATTAAGTTAAATTATTTTAAATTTAGTAAGCAACATATATAGTAGATGGATGAGTAAGATAAATGGTTGAAATAACTTACATCGTAATTCAAATCTTCAGGTAATTCCGTTAGTCCGCGATCGGAGCAATCCAAGTAAAGCAACTCGTTGAGTTTGTAAGTCCGGCATTGTGGCTCCTCCTGTTCTTCCTCGTCGAGGTTTCGTATAACGGCAGCGTTTACTGCTAGCGGCAGCAGCCATACCAACAGCGTGAGTACAGCAACATCTGGAAAGTTTTTCCGTCGTTAAGAATCAGTTTTCTCTAATCATGACATAACAGTGGATGACATTGAAGGGGGGCGCTTAAGAAGATCTTTGATATTTATACGTAAAATTTCAGTGTAATAAATATATTTACAGATTT
Source organism: Eurytides marcellus marcellus (assembly GCA_018247955.1). Lineage (NCBI taxonomy): Eukaryota > Metazoa > Arthropoda > Insecta > Lepidoptera > Papilionidae > Eurytides > Eurytides marcellus. Next base: position 2,023 of record DWHQ01000683.1, on the reverse strand, counting down.
TATGGCGTTTTTTTAGCATTTTAATGGTATTCGTATTTCAACGCGAATATTATACAAATAGGACTGAGCTACCCCACGTTTTTAACCTAGCGGATGTTCGGATTTGAAATTTGGAAAGATGACGTTGCTGTTTTAATTATTACGAAATTTTAGATACCAGGGAAGCATAGATAGGTAAACTGCAAATATATCGCTGAGACTATCTCCCACTTTTATTATTAACAAGTTAATCTCTTACCCATTAGATTCTATGTTTTCCACCGCGTTTCGCTCATGTTATTCACCTGTTATGGTCGCGTCTAATTTTGATGCGTGCGCGTCGTCTGTCGAAGCGAAAATCCGTGTCGCTTTCATATACAATCACTTAAGTTCGCCACGCAATTCGGTAATGGAGCGGATATCTCCATGCCGCGGACGGCACTGGGTGGGCTGCGTCCGCGTTCATACTTTCCGTACATATTTCCGTATAAAGGGTGTGTTTTTCTATAGCCTTGTTATTACGCTGACGACATTGTTCTTCAATCCGGAATATAGTAATGCTTGTATAATACTGTTTGATTTGAAATGAAAATTACATGATTGACAATAAATTTAAAACATAATAAAATTAAAATACCATCGTTTTAATGGGAATAAAAATATAAAATTAGTTTTCTTCCAGTTAGAAAACACTGAATAAATTGCTACTTCCGACAGTATAAATACGTTCAATCTAATTACGTCTTAGTGACTGTATGCTGTTGTTCAGCTATATCAGAACTCTCCATCGAAACATCGCGTTCATAATATTAATATTTTAGTATTAATTTTCTTTTGTATACCTAAATAGTTTTTGGAATTGTTAAACTCCTTGTAAAACCACCTATATCACCTAAGTTTTATCTACAAGCACTTATCGCTGATTAGACCTATCGACTTATCATTCAAAACCAAAGAAACAGTTTTAGCTTGAAACGTGTGACTAACGCACCTTAATACAATATTCAAATAATATCGTCATTGGACGTTTAACCTTTGTTAAGAGGGACAGTGGAATTTATGAAAATAATAAGGAAAGATTTCTATTTTAAGGGAGATGATGGCAATGAGAGGGCAACTTACCCGATTCTAAGTCCTCCATCTATGGATATTTAATACCCTTGGGTTGCAGTTGCGTTACTGATCTATTTCTTTTTTTTTTATATATAGATTAGGAGGCAAACGAGCAAGCAGCTCATTTGATGGTAAGAGAACATCGCCGCCCATGGACATCTGCAACATCGTGGGACTTGTTTTTAAGGTGGGATTATCCGGAAATACTGCTTCAAGACGACGACAAGCTTCCTCAAGTTGGTAGTGCGTGGATGAAAATTCCGGGAAAAGCGCACGGTGGTGGATTACCAGCCAGCGGTATGGATGGTATCTGGTGGTTTGTCGCGATGTACGGAGGCAGAAGTCAACAGCTGGTATTCCGAAGAATTCCTTAGAGCACGCCCCATGGTATATTCTATAGAATATCAGTTTCACAAGCTAAATTTAATAGAAATACATCTAGAGTAATTTGAACTATTTATCTTCTTATTAACTTATTAAACAATAGCCTTATCCGTTACGCTTCTGCGTGGCACTCCTGCAGTAAATGGACTACTGTCATATCAAAGCGCTGAATTAGCAGTGCTGGCTAAGCACGCAGTAATCAGGTGGCAAGTGACAGGTTCGCATTGCTCAAGTGCGTAACGGCAGTTATGAAGTAACTGAGGTAATCAAAACTTTTAAAGTCTTCACTGCCCTCATCTTATTAATACGCAAACCTCGTTCCATGGCCTGGTAGTTTATAACCTATATGAGTTCTGTCTTAGTAATGCTTTGCATTGCGACATGGTAGTACATACTACAAATCCGTGTCGGTTTTATAGTATGTACTTCTTACCGGTGGTAGAGCCACGCAGCTGCTCCCGCTGCCGAAAGGGCCGGCTCGAACCAGATAAGTACCACGACCTCACAGAAAATCGGCGTGAAGTGGAAGTGTTTTTGCTTTCATGTT